>LIEC01007491.1:0-16126 GCA_001925005.1 Drosera capensis
ATTTTTTCTTCAACCTATCTTTCTTCTATCAAAACATCAACCAACATTATTTCTTTGATTAAAAAATATATTCAACTATCCTTCTTAACCTAACCATAATATGTTGCCTATAAAATCAAAGATGAATTGGAGCAATTCGTCACAAAAAATACAATCACTAACACAATGAGCAACGTATTGACCTCAACTGTTATAGGAGAATGTCATGATTCTTGTACCGATGAAGATCATCAAATGAGTGTTTTTTTCACTGTAATGGAGTTCAATTGAATTAAACAACTTATCACTTGTCCATCTCATTTTGGGATATCAATCAATAAATCGTGATTGAGGTTCGGAAATGAAAGTTTGGTTGGCGACTACATTGTCGAAAATCCAATTTATCCATCAAATATTTTCAGGTGTCGCTTTTGAATGAATCGTCCATTGTTTATTTGTATCTTAAATGAGATACGACATTGTGACAATTATTTCAATGAAAAGAATGATGCTCTTGGTGTTCCTAATTTAACTGGATTACAAAAGATGACTGATGTAATTCAAGTAATTGCATATCCGCACGCTTGCGGATGTCGTGGATGAATATGTAACAATTGATAAAAGTACTATAATTGAGACATCGAAAAGATTTTGTCGAGCAATCGTTGAAGTTTATGGAGAACAATATCTTCGATCTTCAAATGAGTCAGATATTTCGAGATGGTTATGTGAAGCAAAAAGACGTGATTTTCCAAGTATGTTAGGTAGTCTTGATCTTATGCATTGACAGTGGAAAATTTGTCCTGGCGTGGATGATAATACAATCGCAATAATAATATAGCAAAAAGACGTGATTTTCCAAGTATATTTCAATGTGTTACAAATTGAAATATATCGCTATACTTTATTTACATACAATCGCAATAATAATATAGCAGTGACTAGTACTAGTACGACTTGATCCCACGTAAAACGATTTTTTTAGATTTTGAGAATTAAATTATTTATTTATCAATTTTCTATTAAAGTGGGGAAGGGGATTGTTGAAAAAATAAAAATATAAAGACGAAATTAACTTAAATTTTTTTATTTTAATTCAATATAGAGAGTTTTATCAAATTTCATAAATATATGACATACATGATTCTCACTCATAATGGATTTTAATCATAAACTAACTTTTTTATTTCATGTTCGTTTGTGATAGGTGTAATAATTCATTATGACAAAACAAGAGTTGACGATCTTTAATTATCGGCTACTATGAAGCATAACATAACCAAACTAACAAATCCACTCCATGTCTAAACAAGAATATAGCATAGACTAAATATGTTGTTTTACGAATATTTTTTTAACACCTCATGACATTAACCTAACAAAGATTAACATTATATCGTGTCCATATTCATAAGTTCATATATTAACCAAACAAAAATGACATCAACGTATGAATTTGCAACTATCATTAATCAAATAAGAATGATTAATTGTATGTATACGTCATTTATGTAATGAGACGATCAATCAAACTATGTAGACGTGATAATGAAGGATAAATCAACACATTAACATGATATCACAAGTATTGAATATGAAATTATTGAATTCAGAAATCACGTCTCATTAAATCCATGAAAAAGATCCAATTATTATGTTATACTAAAGGTTTACGCTACGATAGTCATGATTACCAATGAAAAATACATTAAAATACTCATTGAAAGTCATTACTAAAAAAAAACTAGATGTAATACACAAGTAATATAATATCACGATAAAAGGATTATAATAATTGTAGTTTAGATGTATTTTCTCATCAGTTTTAAAAAATATTTTTTTTGAAAATTTGAAAGTCCATTTTAAAAAAAATCTGAACTGTTATCTTTTAAATCTATGAAAAATATTACAACCTATAAATTATAGTTACTACAATCCCTACAATCTCATAAAATATATATTGATATCTTGTATTTTCATCAATAAATAAATTGTTTTCGAACTGTTTCAATTTTAACATCCCAAACCAAATCCACAGCCCTCCAGCGAATATTCCCTGGCCCAAGCCATGCCGATTCCAAAAAAACATTATCTCGTAAATACCCACTCAACCAAGGGCATTTTCGTAATCATAAACCAACAAAATCCCGCCTATCTCGTACCCTCAGATCCCACTCCTTATCCAAATCCAACGGTCCTCGATCTCCCTTTGACTACAGTACCAAAGCCATGATTGCACTTTTGACCGATAAATATTCAGTTATGCACTCAAAAATTAAAACCAAAAAAATAAAAATAATTTCGAAAAGAATAAATTTCCTCTTTTTTCGTTGGACAGAGGAAAAGAGGAAGGACACTCAACCCACCGAGAAAAACAAATTTCCATTGTTTTCTCATTTTTGTTGTGGAAAAAGGAGAGAGAAAAGGAGAGGGGGACCCACTTTCTCTCTCTACTTTCTCTTTCTCTCTCCTTCGATGGTGGTGGCGGAGGCGTCGCCGGAGCCGTGAAGCTAGGGTTTCGTCGCAGTCGCCAGCGGCGGCGGTGGAGGTGAGATGAATGTGATGCGTCGGATCAAAAGCATCGCCTCTGGCCGCAGCTCCGTCTCCGATCCCGTACATTCCCTCTCCGCTCTGCGATGTATCTGTGATTTGTGTATCGATTTCGGTTCTTGTTTGTGTGATTCGATGTTGATTGTGCGGATTGTTATGGTGTTGTTGTTTTGGAATGTGAATGTGTGATGTGATTGTGTGAATTGTGGTGATTTAGGATATGGAATTTGATGTGGCGTGATTGAATTTTTTGAGGAATGAGGAAAGGAATGTGAGACGATGTAGTGAGTATTGAGGCGGTGGCAACGGATGGTTCTGGTTGATTTTGAGGTGTTGGAGTGGTGAGATGAGAAGGAATTCAGGTCTTGCTGCATTGGATGATGTGTGGTTAACTTGAGACATTGCCAGGAGATACTAGGATTTATTGGAATCTGCGGTTTTGGTATGAATGAGGTTTTGCTATTGGTGATGAATACTTTGACGGAAACACTTGGGTTGTTTTTGTGTTAATGAATGATCAGTGATAAGTTGATTGGTGCAATATGAATGGGATTTAGTTAGGATAGTTTGGTGTTAATGCTAGTTTGGTGATGAGGAATCAACTCTGTGCAAAGTAAAGCTTTCGATTGAAGCTCACAAGTCAGAACATCATTCTTGCCTTCTTGGCATAACGTTTGGTGGCTTGATGATCTACTATTATTGAAATTTTTGGATGGAATTTTTAGTTCTTCTAGAGATTAAAACGTTTTCTACTCCGAAAGTCATGGACAAAAAATGAGGAAGCAATTGGAGTAGAAGTCAGATTCTCTATACATATTGTTGATGAGAGTTGTTTGAATGCTTATATTTGATGTATGATATACTTGCCTTATAGGATGCCATTCAGCCAAATGTGGAAAAATATTTGTACTGTTTCCCAGTGTTGGCTGAAACATAAATTACCTCATGCCTTGGTTCCTAAAGTCGGAAGTTGTTCACATGTATAGAAGAATGCAGTAACAGGGGTGTGTATCTCTTATGTGTATCTCTTAGCTCTCTTTGCATTTTGATGCCGAGGGCTAGCTCCAATGTTTATGATTATTGAGACGTCATGAATTATGATCAAAAGATGGGAAGCTGCCATTCTGCAACCACGACATTGGTTATTGTTTTCTTTACTTTTCGTTTCGCTTCACTATAGAATGCCTTTTTACTAGTAGGCTGTGTTTTATATATGCCATGCAGAGGTGTGAGTGCCTTTAGGATGGGCTGCTTCTTAAGATTAGGTTTATTCTTTAGCTCAAGGTTGAATTGGAGTTTCAGAGATGTCATATTTTCATTTGATTGGAAAGGAGAGGAAAGGAGAGAGAAATGTAAACCTTTGTAAATTTAACTGAAGTTGTTGGAGAATAAGCAACATTTTTGATGTCTGAGTCTTCTGCTATTCAGTAATAATCAATGTGCAACATATAGGAATAGTTGCCTTAGACAGCAACATTTGTGGTGTTTATAGTGAAGATTTGCATCATGTAGGTCACCTGAGGGGCGAAGGCTCTTGGTGTATGGCAAAACAAACCATCCGTTGTTTAATTTCCAAGATCTGTGGATCTTCTCCTCTCCTCTTCCTCTTCCACAACAACATCCGCCCCGCTTAAAAATAGACACATCGTTAAAGAAAAGGATGTTAAGGCTGTCATTCGTAGTCCAGAAACCCAACATTCTGCTAGGAACATGCTTCTAGATTAAATATTTTGAGGATAGACTTGTTTGAAACATGTGCTGAACTTGTTGATTGATACCACAATAGGACCAGTTCTTCTGATGGGTTATATTAGTACATTTATGGTGCGCCACGAGAGTCACAACCGCAGAGTGACTTGAGTAGAATGTTTCCGTTCTGATACTGAAGAGTGTCTATTGTAACAGGCCTAATTTACCCTGTAACCTTACGGATAGAGATTTTGGGCCTGTAGTATCATCGCTCAGGATAATTGGTGATGAGATTATTAAAACATGTAAATTGAGGGTATTATGGTCCTGAGGTTATCCATGTGTTCTCCTGAGTCCTGACGGTATCTTCTCTGACATGTGTAAACTGAAGTGCAAAGGATTGTTACAGTGAGTGGTTTCTTAAAGCAAATACATCACTAGCTCCCGTGGTTTGTGACTGAGATTTAGTTATGCATCGAATATGAGGAATATACTTGCCTTCATACCGTTCCTAGCATTTGAAAATATTTCTGGAAATCTTTCGAGGCTAAAATAAGGTGCTTGATCATTAAGTGCGGACATTCTTTCACAACTCCGACTGAGGAGAATTTCGAGTTTGCTGAAAATAATGATGGCTATCTTCTGATAAACCAGATCATGGCCTCAGGTGAGGCCTGCTTTATATTTTGTGGTTTCCTTCATGATATTCTTCTTTTGTCGACTTCTGATCTTGTCCTAGTCTTTGACTGAGGGCCTTCTGAAATGAAGGAGAATATGTACTTCGGTTCCTTGTTCGATGTTGGATTCTATATAATCTTCAACATTCTATTTCCTCATGTATTTATTGACATCCTGTTGTGATTCCTTTAGGCCAGCCACCATAGCGCAAAAAGGGGGGATGTAGAAAGCAATTTTGTTGATGTTATTGATATGCATCCAGTGGACAGATGGACTGGTCTTGATGAACAGATGGCTTCAACATCGTTGGAAAATGCTTCAGTTTCAACTGGTATTGGTGCAATTGATAGATCCAGAAAAGCTGATTATGATAAGCCACCAAAGCAAATTCGTACGAAGAGTATTGCTGAAGACATAGTGGGCAATTTAGACTATAAGGTACACAATATTTTCAATCAAGTTTCTTTAATGGAAATGACTTTTACTTTTTTTCTAGGAAATTAGGAATAGTCTTGAATTTATCACTCTGCTCTTATACTTGGGCAGCCTGTGTTTGGATTTTCCTTTTGGTCGCTTCTTTATTCTACCAACTGGGCTTCACTCTCTTCAGATAAATAAAGACTTGTCTATTGAGTTTCATATTTGTCTGAAATTGAAGCAAATCAATCTGAAGCACTATTAGTGACTGCCTTTTAGTTCGTTTCAACTGTTATGTTTTCGTGACCATTTCTGGTTAACCTTTTTACTCCAGTTTCATCTTTGTGCCTTCTTCAGTTACATATCACGTTATTGGTGTTAGAAAAATAAATATGCCTTCCCTTTTTTCCGCTTCTTTTTGGAGACTTTTTAGGAGACTATCTACCATATATGCGTTAAATTCTATTTGCTTCATTATCCTAGGACATGGAAGCAGCATTTGTGAGTGCCGCTGGAACAGAAACGGGCCAGATAATTACTACCACTGTTAATGTTCAGAATGGGTTGCCAAAGCAGGTGATTTGATTTCCTTTTTAGTCTGATTCGTGTTCTGAAGTGCTGGTATGACAGATTCACAATAACATCCTCGATCCCCTTGAATCGTTCTGGTGACACAAGTGGTGCTTGACTGCAAGTGTTCACTGTGTTCTTTCTATTGCTCTTGTTGCTTCTTTGCTTTTTCCTTTTCTTAAATCTTGTGGAGTGGAGCCTGATACTTGGCTCCTAAATTTAGTTGAGATCCTGTTTCTGTTCTTGATGTTTATGCAATAGATGGGATTGATGTTGCATCTCTTTTCTACGAAAATATCTGATTATAGTATCACCAAGCATGCTAGGCATTGATGATTCTTACCAATTATCTGCTTCCTATGTTATATTATTCCACAAGAAGTTTCCTCTAGTCTTTCTATGTGGTAATGAGTGTGGCGATTACGTATTGTCATATGACATGTGTTACTACCTATGTTTCAGGTGATTTCATACATGGCAGAACGTGTGGTGGGCACAGGTTCATTTGGTACAGTCTTTCAGGTGATGAGATACTTTAGGCTAACATAAAGAATGTGTAAGCTTTCCTATTTTATTTTGAGTTGCTTTTTTCATTTTATTCCAACATCTTTAGGCTAAATGTCTGGAAAACGGCGAGCAAGTTGCCATAAAGAAAGTGCTTCAGGACAAAAGATACAAGAACAGGGAACTCCAAATAATGCGCTTGCTTGACCATCCCAACGTTGTGCAGCTGAAACATTTTTTCCTATCAACGACTGAAAAGAATGAAGTGTACCTAAATCTTGTAATGGAGTATGTACCTGAAACTGTGTACCGAGTTTTAAAGCCCTATGGAAGGACGAGCCAATTCATGCCTATGATCTATGTTATGTTGTATACTTATCAGGTATGTCGTTTCTGATATTAATCCAATATAAGACCCTTTTTTAAAATCAGATTCCAAGTTTTGGTTGACCCGAAGTTTTAGTCCAAGCAAATGCTTCCTGACCTGCAGATTTGTCGCGCACTTAATTATATTCACAACGTAATAGGCATATGCCATCGTGACATCAAGCCCCAGAACTTGCTGGTATGTTTTGCTTTCTTACAGTATCAAGCCCTGTCATGACCTGTCTTGAAAAGTTGTGTAAGTCTGGCCTCCATACTCTCTAAGCTTCAGAAGTGACTTTCATGTTCTAGGTTAATCCGCATACACACCAGCTGAAGCTTTGTGATTTTGGGAGTGCAAAAATGCTGGTATGTTCCTTTGTCTTGAAACTGGGAACCATACATTTGGCAGGTCTCTGAGACATACTTTCTTGCTGTAGGCGCCTGGTGAACCAAATATATCGTACATTTGCTCACGGTATTATAGGGCACCAGAGTTGATATTTGGAGCTACAGAGTATACAACTGCAATAGATATGTGGTCTGTGGGCTGTGTCTTAGCGGAACTTCTTCTTGGGCAGGTAGTCAATGCTTTCAGCTTCTCCAGAATTCTAAGTTTGTTTCTGAGTGCTGCTCTGTTAGAAATGAATGGCAAAGGTTGCCTCGAATTCTCTCCTTGTTACTATGTGGAACTTCATCTTTTATTTCTTTGCTCTCGCTTTTGTTCTTTCTAGAAGTGGACATATGCTGATGTTTTTTTCAGTTGGCATTTGGTATCTTACATTTCTTAATTGTTTCATAATCTGCAGCCTCTCTTCCCTGGTGAAAGTGGCGTGGATCAGGTTGTGGAAATCATCAAGGCATGCTACAGTGCCTCTTCTCTTTTTCAACACTTCTTTTGTTCCTCCAATTTCTCAAACTTCGTATTCCATTCCCTAATTTCTATGATTTGTGGATTTCAGATTCTTGGCACACCAACTCGTGAAGAGATAAAATGCATGAATCCAAATTACAGCGAGTTCAGGTTCCCCCAAATTAAGGCTCATCCTTGGCACAAGGTCCGCAATCTGTCCAACTAGAATATTATTTAGATACGTTAGTTGGTTGTTTCGAGGCACATGCTGCAACTGGTTTGTTTTCAGGTTTTCCACAAAAGAATGCCTCCTGAAGCAGTAGATCTTGTGTCAAGAATGCTACAGTATTCACCAAATTTGCGTTGTACTGCAGTAAGATGCCATTATCTCTTTATTAGTATTAATTTTATGCTTGCTCTTCTCAGCTTGGCATGATGGTGATTCGCATTCATGAGTCATGACTGAGCTCAAGCCCTGAGTAATTTTATTAGAGTTCAATGGTTCTTGCATTTCCTCATCATTACCTTTTGTTGTTCCTAGCTCGATGCGTGTGCCCATCCTTTCTTTGATGGCTTGAGAGACCCAAATGCATGCTTACCTGACGGCCGAGCCTTTCCTCCATTATTCAATTTCACTCCAGAAGGTAAGTTATAAATCTTATATATATATAAGGATAAGTTATATAGTAAATCTTACTATTTCACCATCTACATTTTTTTCTTGGTGTGTTATTACAAGATGCAGCCCCTCTCACAAGTTTTTTTTAAAAAATATTTCTTAAATTTTGAAATCTCTTTTTTCGAAAATCATAATTGTCATGTGAGAGGGGTTGCCTCCCCAACAAGTCCGTAATAGTATTGCACTCTTTATAATTTACCCTTTTTCGCCCTCTGAATCATCATGTGCTTTGTTGTGGTACAGAACTGTCTCAAGCCACTCTTGATCTGCGCCAACGCCTTGTTCCTCAGCCTGTGAAGAATTGAGCTTTGCAATATCGAAATTCCATGATCCTAGAATTATGCAATGAAAATGTGTGTTCCGGTTGCTTAGCTGCAACGTACTGCTCTATTCAGACTAAGCCATCAAGAAAACCCAGAGCTAGAAACCCGTCAATGCAACACCCTTCTGGTGACAGATTAGAAATGTGTAACGACTCTGGGCTCCAAATCGTTCATATCTCGGAAATGCCAATGCAGTGATGTTACATATTACAGGAAGTCATATTCCTGGGTTAAGTATATAGTCTCTGAGCAACCTACTTGCCGAACGTGTTATTGGGTATCAATGGCTTCCTATATCAGTGTGCTTTGTCACTTCTGAATTTAATCTTCAGTTTCGTCATTTTGCCAATGCTTTATCTCTTTCGTCCTATATCTGTGACACATTATCTTTTACTTATCTCATTCTTGATACATATTAATACTAGAAAAGTGATTTGTTATGTTTCTCTAATCATTGCTAGAAAAAATTTTGTGCTTCTAATATTAATCAATTTATGTTTTTTTTTCTGAATTTTGATGGTGAGTAACAAAACCATGACCGAACAAGATAACTAACCAATAATATGACCTTCGAAATGATCACTAATCAAAACCATGATTAATCAAAACTATGGGTGACTAATATGTTCAACAAAAGCATAACCAATCAAATCAAAATACAACAATGATTGATAAAAATTTTCAATGCATATCAAAACGTTGTAATTTTCACGAGATGAAGAAAGTATATAGTAAGTGTTATATATTTATAATTAGAATTGATTTTAACCAAAGTGACTAATCAAAACAATGACCAACCAATCCTTAGAATTATTTATTTATAATTGATTGATGTCTTTTTTTAAAATGAATCCCGAATGATTTTTCTTTGATCAACCGAATAGTCCGTAAATTCGGAATATCTTTTAAATTAATTTTTGATGACGGGCTCACCACCACAAAACAATTTGTCATCCAACAGATTTTAACTCTTGACCTCATGTATATTGGATATAATTGATTGATGTCATTCTTCATTAATGTCATAATTCCAATTTTGACTTGGATCTATTATGGGGATGTGGGGGTTACGTTACTTGTAATGTCTATTGACGGTCACTATGATATATTTGAAATATAATGATTGTTTTTTATTTAAAATATTTTTTGAAAAAATTTGATTGTAAAAACTTCCATTAATGAGGACAAATACCAGCCAACATTTAGATCTATTGTAGCTCTCCCCCTCCTTATTGGGACCTACCATATACTCCGTAGATATATTCCCTCCTTCCCGTATTATAGGAAACAATTTGACTTACATCAACACTAAAATCAGTCCCTCTATCCCTTTTTTTTCTTTTCTTTGAAACATCTACATATTTTTCATTATTTCTACGTGCACGAAACGAGCTCATACGAAAATTGCAAAAGTTACCCGGGAAAGAGGGTTAGCATTTTTTCGTTCGGTGACATAAAAGTAATACTCCCTTTGTCCCGAATTAAACGTAACAGTTTGAGAAACACATTTAACGATGCGAAGTTTAACTCATGTTGCGAAACGATCAAATATCATTTTTTCAAACAATTATCATGAAACATCAATAATAATTTAAGTTACGTAGTTCAACCTAATGTCAGTGACATAATTTTTTTACATCATTAAAACGATAAACGAAACTCCTCAAAATATATGTTGAACAGTGCAGTGATTAAAATTGTTATATTTGCAAATGATCTTGTCTTGTTTTGTAAACTGATAAACTGTCCTTAAGTCTGATCATGAAAGAAGTTTAACATTTTGCTAACACAGCTGGGCATGAAATGAATAAAGCTAAGAGTGAATTGTTTTGTGGAGGAGTAAGTGGTGATGTTAATTGTGAACTTGCTGCTATGACTCTTTGTACTTTGGGAGAATGGCCAATCAGATATCTTGGTATACCATTGTCTCCAAAGAAACGAAGTATTTCTCATTATTGTTGGATCTAATCTTGATATAAAAAACACGCGTGTACTGTACACTCGTGTGTACAGTAACGCCGACCACATCACCGACCACTGTTCTTTCACCGGCCACTATTAGGTTATACGTTTTTTTACAAAAACGTGTTTTTGCAAAGCATGTTGATTCCTATAAATAGAATAGATTTGCAAGGTTAATATGCAGCTCAGATTGAATAAGAAAAACAAAGAAAACTGAACGGTTTTGTTTCACCAAAAATCTGAGACTTAACTATATTTGATATCAGAGCGATCCCCAAACGTATATCTGGCCTCAGTCGAAGCCATCCCAACTACCTCCATACGAAATCACTCTTTCCCGCAACACCTAGATCCGGAAAGCCGGTGAGTCCCAGCCGGGGCGGTAGTCGCAGAGAAAGGCTCAGCCACTGACCTTCCACGTGGTTTAGGTGTCGGCACAAGACCATAAAATCAAGGCGCGGGGAGCGATTTTGGTTGTCTTGCGTGAGGAGGAAGAAGATCTCGTGGAGAAAGAAGAGGAGATGGATTCGTGGGAGTTTTCCTCGGAGTTTCATTGAAGTTTTTTTTGGCAGTCTAAAAAAAAAAAAAACAAAGGAAGAAGAGAGGTGGAGTGTACGGCGGCCATAAGGAGGAGAAAGGGGAAAGCAAGAAAGAGCTTATTATACTAGGTCAATGGGCATTTTCGTAATTACGAGGTCAAGGGGTATTTTCGTAATTACGAGATATTTTTTTAATTTTTTTTTTAAAAAATGTCAATTATTCCCTATCAAACGTCAAAAGAAAGCGGCGAAATGTCGTTCAATTTTTCGATGCTGAACTCCTCAAACTACACGGTATGGGCAATAAAAATGGAGGCGATCCTAGATGCCCAAGAAGTTTGGGAAGCGATCGAACCAGCAGAGGAAGAGCAGGTTAATCCGAGAAAGGATAAAAAGGCGCGTGCCTATATCCTCCAGGCCATCCCCGAAGATGTTCTTCTTCAAGTTGCGAAGAAAAAGACGACGAAGGAAATTTGGGAGAGCCTCAAGACGAGGTATCTAGGTGCTGATAGAGTAAAGAAGGCTAGGTTGCACACATTAAAAAGTGAATTTGATGCTCTGCGGAGGACAGAACATGAGTCCATTGACGACTTCGCCGAAAAACTCAGCGGCATGTCCAGCAGATTTTCTAGCCTTGGTGCAGATCTTGACGATGTTGCACTAGTCAAGAAGCTACTCAACTGTGTGTCAGAAAGGTACTTCACAGTCGTTGCCGAGATCGAACAATTTTACGATCTTGAGACGATGCCATTCGAGGAAGTGATAGGACGATTTAAGGCTTTCGAGGAGAGAGCTCGACTCCGCGAAAACACCGGTAGTCGTGGGAGTCAGCTCATGTTCACTCAAAACGAACAGAAGGCACCCTAGAGGAACAGCACTGGGGAAGCTTCGTCATCTGGTTAGGAATACGGATCCGGCACCTCAAACAAAGGCAAAGGCGAATGGCGTGAACGAGATCGTGGAAGAAGCGATCGAGACGACAATGATGCAGTGTGTTAGGAAGGTACGGGAAGCACCGGCAGCCATAACCGTGACAAATAGCACATCAAGTGTTTCAACTGCGGGAAGATGGGACACTATGCTTCGGAGTGTCGCAGCAAGCGAAGGAACGAGGAGAGACGGTATACAGACGCTGCTCCGGACGAGCCAACGTTATTGTTTTCCATGTCTCAGGAGGAGACACGAGTTAAGCAACAAGACGCCATATATCCTAGAGAAGAAAAGGTGGTGAAGGTGTTTCACCTTGGCGAGGAGGAAAAAACATCAACCAAGGATGTCTGGTACCTAGACAACGGTGCGAGCAATCATATGACGGGACGACGAGAATTGTTCCAAGAACTTGATGAAAAGATCACCAGGGAGGTGATGCTTGGCGATGGCAATGTCGTTCAAATCAAGGACAAAGGAACGGTCGTGTTCCAGTGCAAGAATAGAGATAAGTATATCCTCCATGAGGCATACTGCATTCCTAAACTTTAACATAATATCATCAGTCTTGGACAAATGACAGAGAATGGGAGCGAGGCGAATATGGTGGGAGATGCCATAAAGGTGTATGACAACGGCAGGTTGCTAATGTTCGTGAAGCGCACATCAAATCGCCTTTACAAGATTTGTTTGGAGTTAGCCAAACCAATCTTTCTCCTATCAAGCTTCGAGAAGCCGAAAGGTGTGACAGGCGCAACAAACTCAGCCGATTGTTCGCCACTTGCAGCAGGAGAGGCAAGTCCATCTATTTCGACTTTGCGCATAGAAGTTCCGGGTTCCCTCGACACCGGCAATGGTGAATTCCGACGACGACGATGGGGAGATCGTCGACTAGCAAGGACGCGCAGATAGCACAGAGGAAATGATAGCCGTCATATCGCATCAAGAACTATCTTAGATTCACAAGATAATGTGGATCTGAAATGTAAGACGCATGGTGTCTTCGAAAAAGGAAAATTGGTCATTGCTGAAGATGACATCTCTTGCAATAGGAATGAGGTTAGAAACCTCATTGGAAGCAAGTGATCTGGCGGTGGTAAGAAGAAACCCGAGAGTAAATCCTAGAAGAAGGTCAATGAGGAAAAGAGCCGTCTCTTCTGGAGTCATGTCAAGATTAGGGGGAGTATGTTGGATGGAAAACACGCGTGTACAATAACGCCGACCACATCACCGACCACTGTTCCTTCACCGGCCACTATTAGGTTACACGTTTTTTTTGTACAAAAACGTGTTTTTGCAAAGCATGTTGATTCCTATAAATATGATAGATTTGTAAGGTTAATATGCAGCTCAGATTGAATAAGAAAAACAAAGAAAACGGAACGGTTTTGTTCCACCAAAAATCTGAGACTCAACTACAATTATAAGCCTGTCATCGACAAGTTATTGAAGAGAATATCGCACTGGAAGTTTAGGTTACTCTCGTATGCAGGTAGGCTTATGCTAATTATGTCTGTACTTCGGAGTATTCAAATTTACTGGTGCCAGGTCTTCTTACTTTTTGTGACAGTGCAAGATGAAATAGAAAGGATATGTAGATCCTATCTATGGAATGGAGTGCAATTGAACAAATGTAGAAATCTTGTTGCTCGGGACTTGGTTTGCCAAAAAGGTCATGCTGGTGGACTGGGAATCAAGTGTATCAGAAGCTGGAACGAAGCACTCTTGTTTAAACATGCATGGGTTGTCGAGAAGGAGGAGGATAGGTTGCGGATAAGGTGGATTCACTCTTATTATTCGAGAGGCAGGTCTCTGCAGGAATATCGACCTAGAGTGCAGGATTCATGGGTTTGGAAAGCTGTTGTAAGGGTTAAGGAGAGGGCATGTTCTATGAATGGAGGGTTTCCTGTTGAAAAAGTGGACACCAAACTGCTGTATTTTCTCTTGCAAAGGAGACTTGCTAAAAAAAACCTGGTGTTAGGTGCTGTGGAATCCTGATGTGAGGCCTAGACATGCTTTTGTTGCTTGGCTTGTCCATCTTGACAGACTCAGAACTAAAGCATGGTTGATCCTGATTCTCCATGTCATGTCCTTTTACAAGAAAAATATGCAGGAGAAGCTGTAGCTTTACTGCAGAGCTGAAGTGTGGGATGCTTTTCAATTGTGGTGGATCAGGATTTGCAAGGGGAGAACTGTATGTGCCGCGCTCAGAAGAAGAATTTAGTTGTGTTTGTTTATGCAGTTTGACAGGAGAGGAACACAAGGGTGTTTATGGACGAAGAGCATGGACCTGACGACCTGGCATGTATTTTGTTGAGTAGCTGATTGTTAAATGTTTTATTAGATCTGAATGTGGGTTTTGTAGCAGTCTAGCTGTATGGATGATGTAAACTGTGTTTGGTGATTAATGAAAGCTACTCGTTCGAAAAATTGTTACATATTTCATCGATTCAAATTAAATATAATTTTTTTTTGTAAATAAATTGGAATAATACAGCAAAAAAATATTATATGTATTTTGAAATGAAAAAAATAAAAAAAAATTTCTTTTTTATGACCTTTTATTATATATATATACAAAAAATAAATCAATTTTAATCTTTTACGATTTATCGCTCGGCCAATTTTTATAATAAACTCACTGCTATTAACAAATACTATCCCTCTCCCTCACCCCCACGCGCCGCCGCCGATCCAACACCGCTCCTCGCCTCCCCACGCTCCCTCCCCCTCCGCTCTCCCTCGCTCCTGGTCCGCCAATCCAGGGCTCACCAGATCGCCGACACCTGATCCAATGTCGCCTACTCGAAACCCTTGGTGATCTTCGACCTCATATGGAACACGGCGATCGTGTTTTCGGCGGCGGCAGTGTTGGGACTGAGTTTCGGGGAGAGGAATGGGGGGAGGTTTAGGGTTTGGGTGATTGTGTATGGGGGACAGTGCTTGGTTCATGTTGGGTGTGTGGTGGTGGAGTATCGGCGAAGGAGGAGGAGAGGGAGGGGGAGGAGTGGGGATGTGGAGGCGGGGGCGGGCATGGGGAGAGTGAGGATGATGGGGATGGGGAGAATGATAGGTGAGGGATTTTGTATATGATTTGTGTTTTGATGATCTTGTGTGGTAGTATTTGCTAAGTGGAATCTGTTAGATATACATTCTTGGCTTTACTATATTCGAATTTTTGGTAGAACTGATTCCACGATACGATATCGAATTTTTGGTCTGTTCGGATTCCATATCGTGAAACTAAAACTACTAAAAGTTTTGAGCTATTGGTAGTAAGTCCGAGAATGTATATCTAACCGAATCAATGATGGGTTAGAACCTTGGATTAATGAGATGTGAGCTTGAAGATTTCTAGCTAAGTAGTTGTGGTAGGAGGTTGTACCTATGGTTATCGGGTTCTCTTACTGGCTCTTATAGAGTACTACTATGAACTGGGAGTGGTGTGACAGGTTATGATCGGCAAGGAAAAGTCCACCCGAGTTCAGCTATTGGAACCTTCAAAGCTAGAGTTTCTATATTCTTATCTACGAGTATGGAATTATATGGGTTGATAAGTTTAAATGTTAGGGATGTGTCTAGTGTTAGTGGAAATGTTGAAGTTTGTGTTTATAAGTTGCAATGGTTCTTCTATGACTTTTCTTTATTCTTGGAAGTTATCTAGCAATCTGAGCAATGCATTAGCCAAACTACTAGGCTATGTCTTGAAGGAGAGGTGTTCAAGTGATGAAGATTCTTGGATTGGCATGATTCCAGCTGCTGCAGAGCCATCTTGTTATATGTACAATGTAGGAGAAAGTGAAGGATGAAGTACAATTTCATAAAGCGGTTGATTGTATCTACCAAAGATGAATTATTTGCATTACTGATCTCAATTATAAAATACAAGTATTTTACATGGTTGATGAACTTAGATTTTTTTTTTTTTTTTTGGCTTAGTGGATTTGTGGCTAACCACAAATAAGCTTATTTGTGATTAGACAAGTCTAGGTTGAGATCAAAAGTACATTTTTGCAGTAATTAAAGAAAGAGGAATCAACTTTAATCTCAATCTTCTATCTCCAAAATGAATGGTCTAGCCAAGCTTATTTGT
>LIEC01007492.1:0-12071 GCA_001925005.1 Drosera capensis
CAATAAGAAAAATCAGTCATGATATAAAAACAGCTAGTGCTTAATGAATATTCTAGGTTACTTCCTTTATTCGAATAAGGAATTATATCAAGCTAACATACAACCTCCTTCAATGGGTAACAGCCTAACCAGAAAACAGACACCGAATTTGGCGTTCTATCAAAACAACTGGCCGATATCTTATTGGACTAGGTACGACTTTTGAGTGCATTTTCAGTGATCTGAAACCATCGCTTCTTGCCTGATGCACATCCTGATTCTTAATTGACTCCTCACTGTTTCATGTTGATCTTCAGCTTCTCAATGAGATGTGCTTGCAGGTTCAAATGCTGCTCACAGATCATTTGCAGCAAGGAAAACTGCAGTAAGTTACTGGGAGATGAAGAATGAAGAAGAATAAACGCTGTGTACTAGAACGCAATCGAAAGAATTTTTTAGGATAATTGTTGCTAACGTTCTCGTCTCAGTGAGTATTCTTACCTTGTTTGTGTTTCTTATCCTTAGTTGGGTCAGGTGTTTCCTTGGAATACTCTGCTGCATTAAGAGCAGTTAATCCTTCGTTGTTTGCAATCTTCAAATCTGTCTTCGTGTCCTGTGACACAGTGTTCAGAGTCCCCCCATTTACGGTGGTGAACAATTGCAGAGGTGCATTTCCATCCAGATCTCTTTGGTCTATCAGACTCTTTAGTGAACAATTTCCTGCAACGTATTTGATGACTTGGTGTTTTCCATTCAGAACCGCAAGATGTAGGATATTCTGGCCATTGTGATTGAGCAATACCCAAGGATAAGGGCAAAGTTTAAGCATGTCTTCAATCACTTGTATGTGACCTTGAATTGCTGCAAGATGAATAGGAAACAAGCAGCTACTGTCTCTCTCAACGACTCCGCCTGGATATTTGGCTAACAAATACTGGACCTCCTCAGTATAACCCAAGGACGCTGTAATATGAAGAGGTAACCTCCCTTGCTCATCTCGGTTATTGATGAACCTTGGCTCTTTTTCTAACATAACGTTCATCAATTCTGGAATTTGCAGAAAAAAGTTTATGCCGGTTAAATTCAAAGGCATAGCAAAGTCAATGCCATTTGGGTAAGACTACAAAATTTAAGTGGAACCAATGGCAAAGGCTGTTGCCTAAAGGTGAGGTTAAGATAAAAAGAAGCAAGTTTTTGGGATTGATAATGTACCTATGTCTTCCTAATCATTGCTGCTTGAAGGGGCGACTTCCCTTTAAGCATGTCTTCTTTGTTCCATATCTCAAAGTCGTGATAATCCGAGAGCATGGAAGACACAAACCTTTTGTATCCAGCTTCAGCAGCTAGGTACAAGGGGGACTCCCCTTCGGCATTGAGAAAGTAGGATACTTCAGGAGCTCCTTTAATCAATCTGAACGCAGCCCCTTCTTGTTGATTTATCAAGACCTCATGCAACGCTGTATTTCCCTTCTCATTTCTAACCCTCAGTAACTTAACGTTTTGAGGTAGTGCCCTCACTTCCTCAATCCATTCATCACCGGCTAGTGGATCCAGCCAATCCTCTCTAAACCGAAGTAGAGTGGTAATCACTGACCACTGTATAATCCCGTCTTTAATATTGGCTATGCCTGAAGCGTTTGATCGGACTGCAAGATGTAGTGTTGTGTCACCCTTCTGATTTTGCTTCATGAGGAGCGATGGGCAATGATAAAGAATCAGTCTCACAATGTTCTCGTTCTGATGACTTGCTGCAAGATGGAGCAGCGTGTTACCAGTGGGGCTAATTCGTTGGAAAATATCCTCAAAGGCATATCCCTTCTTAGCTGCCACTCTTTCAAGGACTTCGATGAATGCATCAACATCGTCCGTATCCATCATAGCAGCAATGTACAACTCAACATCCATGTGCTGACTTGGCGGCTGCTGATTTCCATCTTTTGACGACGAGCTTGTCGTTGAATTTGAATTCGGAGGTATGGGTTGTGGTTTTGTTTGTTCTGATTTCAGCTTTTCTAGTCTTTTGTTTCTTCCTTTCCATCTCCTTCCTTTCTTTATTTCGATCTTCAAGTCGAGCAATCCCATGTTAGAATGAGGAACTATGGTATCTTTGTTGATGAGATGGTGGCTGTTCAATTGAACTCAGGGGCTCTGCACTATAATGAGCAAATGTCTTGAATGAGGGAAAATGCTTGGAAGCAACCTGTATTTGACCCAGTTGTTTAGGAAACATCTACTGCCCACTGGTAATACAACGTTGATGTATTTTCCCTAAACGTTTTGAGTGTTGACCAAATGGCAATTTATTTATTTTCTATTTCATTATTTTATGTATATTTTATTTTGATCCTCAGAGGAGATGACTTAGCTTGGCTTTTTTCCTTTTTATTTGAGTTGCAAACTTGGAATAGTCCCGTTGTGTTCAAATAGTGGACTGGACTTCGTATAGTAGCATAAGGGCTTGATGGTCGTTTATTTGATTGTTATTTCTTCTATTATTGCTGGGAGGTTTTCGTGAAACGAAAGCAACAGACTCCAACCCGTCTTCTTTTGGGCGGCAGAGAGTATGTTGGGCGGCTGCTATAGTTGGCATGAGGAGTTGCAGAGAGTGATTCAGATCAGTGCCTCGCTGTCAGTAGTTTATGTTGCATTTGTTCCAGAAGCAAAATAACGCATTGATTTGCAGAATCCTTGTGTTGGTCCGTTGTTGGTTGCCGTATGATGGATTTGCAACATTGGAGTTCTATAAATGGTCTATCCAGAGTAGCTTGCGGTCTAATCTTTTAGATGCATTTTGACAGGAACCAGTCTCATCAGTTGATAGTTGAATTTCTGGTGCAGACTGATCTCTTTATTCTCGACGAGCTTTTTGTTTTAGAATGCATTTTATGGTGTCCAACTCCAAAGGTGCATTCCCTGTCATAATCCTTTTGGTTTATCAGAGATTGGAGAGCTGGATTTCCTATAATGGACATTCATTACTGCAACATGAAGGATGCTTTGACTACTGCATCGAGCATTTCCTTTTGATCTGGACGGTGCCTCAGCAAGTCTTATATAGTCCCTTTGTGGCCTTCTTTCGCAGCAAGATGGATCGGGAACAAGCCGTTGCTGTCCCTTTCAATGATGCTAGCAGAGTGTTCGAGTATCAAATGTCGTACCCCTTCACGGATGCTGCATGATGAATGGGTGTCCTGCCTTCTGCATCTTGTAATTTGGCGAACCTTAAATCTTCTCTTCAGTATGATGTCCATCATTCCTGTATTACAACAAGGATATCACATGAGATTATAAGCACGTATGAATACATAATTACGATGCTTAACCCTGTAAATGTTGTAGTGAATGCACCTTTGAGCCACTGCTCATGGTAACGGCTCAAAAGGGAGACATTCCTTTGAGCCACTCACTCATCCTCGTTCTCAATCTCTTGCATAAGCATCCAGCTAACACGTCCGTGTACCCTGCTTTTGCAGCCAAGTATAACGGTGATTCCCCTTCCATATTCAGATACCAAGCTACTTCAGGATCTTCTGACAGAGTGGCAGCTGCACTCATCCGCTTGTGTAACAGGGCCTCGTGTAATGGCGTGTTTGCTTTCTTATTCTTCACCCTTAACAACTTCACACCATCCGACAACATCTTCACAGTCTCCGTCCATTCGTGACTCCCGTCATCATTCTCATCATAGCTAGGTAACGGGTCCAACCAATCCTCTCTAAACCGTAGCAGAGTAGTAATCATATGTGCAATTCAGAAGTTTCCTTCTTCCTTGTCCTTGGTTAACAGATCGTCATGACTCCTGGCGCCCAAATGCATGGCGGCATCCCCTGTTTGACTACTGCCTCATGATGAGATTTGGGCAGTGGTGACAAATTAGGCTTGTTATGCACTCATTTTGATGACTCGCAGCCACTTGGAGTACAGTATTCCCCAAGGGGATAACCTGGTCGAAAACGTCTTCCAGATCAGGTCTCCTCTCCTTCGTGGCCCGTTCCAGGACGTCTATGAAGGCATCAACGTCGTCCCCTTCAGCTGCAGCCGAACTGTGCAACCTTGCATCCATATATCGCACTTCTGGACTTTGCAGCACAATCCAAGACGGTAATCTTCTCGGAAGAGCTCGAGGACTTGTGTCCAGATTTTATTCTCTGAAGCCTCTTGTTTCTCCACTGTCAATGAGGCGCTGTTGATATCTCGATATGCACGTTGAGCAAGCCCATGTTTTTTCCGGTGTTGCTCAAAGTTTTGGGTTTGTGAATGAATAAACTGGCTTGGCCTTGTAGGGTGGCTTTATACGCTAGCTTGTACTCCGAGTTGCCAAGTCCCTTTTGCCTACCGTAGCATTAGTATTCTTGAGTACGATCATTTGTATGTCGAACAGAGTCGTTGAAGTTTCCTATTGTCGCACTAGCAGTCATGGATATGATCATTGCTCTGAAGAACAAACCAAAAAGCATAAGTCTAACGCACGATTGTTAACTTCAGATAAGAAGCAGCCCGGAATGAAGATCAAAGCAAAAGAACAAGAAGCTGCAGAAGCAAGCATTTCATTCCCAACACGGAATCAAGCAGTTTCATGTCCATGAAGCTGAATACTTTAGGTTACTTGACAATACATCCCGGAAAAAAAAAGACCAAGGAAAAAGTTCGAGATGGCAATCGCCATAATCAGAAAGACAGAAGTTCACAACCACAATCCATATAACATTTCAGCAGAGCGCTGAGAAACTTGACGCCAAATATAAGGGCAATATTACAAAACCAAGAGGACAGGACATCGCTCATCACCCCAAATAGTAGGAACTTCCCTCTTCCAAGTAATCAACCGATGCACCTGGTGAAGTAGGTTTGGCCCACATATCCACCAGCCATGGCTCTTCGAACATTGGACTCGAACATCTTAGGATTCTCCCTCAACACCATGGCAGCCTCTTTATTCAGAGGATCTTCATGATTCGGTTGCTGAGATATTAAATATGCGTCAGCTATAAGAACTATCCGAAATATTAAATATAGATCCCAAGAGCACATGAGAAGAGCGAGGCATTAGTACCGTGAAGAGATGATACAGTCCATAAACGATCGTGTTTATGTTGAAGACTGGCTTCCAATCTTCCCTTAGAATGTTGAGGCACACGTTCCCTTCCAAATCAATATTAGGGTGGTATACCTGCCAAGTAAAAAACAAAACTAGATTATTTCCACACATTTACGAGTGCAAAGGACCAGATTATTCATGAAGAAGCTACATACCTTCGTCTTGCACTTGACCTTCGGTGGCTCGTGGGGGTAGAAACCAGGAACTTGGAAGGAAAACAAGAATGAGCCACCCCTGCAACAAAAGATTTGAATTTAATTAATGGCAGAAAATGAACTTTTTTTTATTTTACAGGAGAAGGCTCAACACTAGCTGTTTCATGATCTCAGCAAATATGATTCTTTTCTTAGTAAACATGTGAAATAGCAATTTCCTAGTACAGATCAGTGAAGCCTAAATCCTACTACCCAAATCAGCAACAGTCGGTTAATCTCTCAGCCAAGCCTCATGTAAAAAAGAAGAACGACAAAATGACCAAACAGCCTAGTTTCTGGGACTGCAATGCCACAAGAAAATGGAAATTTGACTGCAAAACTACGACTATAAAAACAGAAATAAATTTAACGTACTCAACAGTCGGATAAATTTAACGTAATAGATATCAATCATACAACCGGTAAGTGAAATGTTCTCAACGTATGATACTTACCTATAATATCCTTCATCAGGACAAATAGTAACTTCAAAGTTCATCAGATCATCCTTTCCATTAGGGAATTGTATCTGGCAAGCTTTTGGCAAGTTTAATTCGGTGATATCTGCAACAAGGATAACAACTCCAGTTGGATTCTTAATTTTCAAACACATCAGAACTCTTGTTTCCGGTTAACCATCGAGTGCAAGGTAGCTCAAGTTATCAACAGCAGAGTTAGGGCACCTTTATGAAGACGCAATTCTCCAGCAGTTTGTTTCTTGCCAACTGTTTTCCCATTGGCTTTATCAGCAAGTTGCTTCTCCTTAACCTTGAATAACTTGATCATTTTTTTCCTATAGATAACAAACCAAAAACATCAAATAAATAATAAAGAAAAAACTTGAGTCCTAGGTTTCTAACTTTCTATCATGGTATACTGCAGATGCTAAACAAATTGCCAGAGTACAAACACAACACGTTGTAGTGACCATTAGCATTGATATTTGATTTACAAAACATGTATGAACCCATGTTCACCATGCCAAAACAAATAAGTGTGGTACTTGATACATTGAACAAGAATACACCCAAGAAAGAGCTATATTCTATATCCTCTAAACTGAATGTACCATAACACAAAAATGGAGGGATGCTATTATTCATAGAGCCAAATTGATTCAACCATTACAAACTTAACAATATTATTAGCATCTACCATTGCACAATTCAAGGCCTACAGTCAAACAAGACAGCTATTCTATACGCGAAGCATCTTGCTCAAATAACTAATATGAATTCTAATCAAGTTCATTTACATTGACATCAACATATACACACATCAAAAGAATCACAGCCCGAGCTGCTTCAAAGATAAGCCACTAGATGCGTTCCCATCAATCTCACAAGCATCGAGGAGTCATTCGCTTATCAAACGTACCATCACCGATTCACTCGTGACAATAAACCTCTTCAAATCCACATCACAAAAACAAAAATAAAACATTATACATCATCCAGATGGTCTATTGCAGCACCGAACCCACATCGAACTCCAAAACACGAATCAACAAAGAACCCATGAGAAAACACAACAAAAACAACAATCATACAAAGTAATCAACACGCAAGCACAAAAGTAGAGTATCAAATCTCAATCAATCGTATCAAAACCCTAGAATCAATCAAAAAGATTCTCCTCTTTTTCCAATTTCACCTGAGATGTCCAACACCCAGACAAAATCAAATCCCTTCAAACCCTCACTCGCTGTACTCAATCGATCGAGGATAGACGAAAATACAAACAGAAATCGAATCCCTTTTCGCAACCCAAAGCTCAAATCCACAAAAGGGTAGCTCGATCTCGATAAAAGGAGAGATGGGTATGAGATGATGGCGACGGAGATGGGATTCCGGCGCCGGGATGGACGGCGCCGGCGACGGGGTGATGATTGGGGTTTCGAGGTGAGGAGAGAATCGATGGTTTTGCCGAAATGATTGATTGATATATTTTGTGTTTGGGCTTCGATGGACAGTGACGTTTCTAATTTTCCATTTTGTCTTAATAAATTACTCATTTTATATCAATATACATATATTTTTTATGAAGATATAATTTTAAAAAATATCATATTAAATATAATATTTTAAAAATATATTTATGGAGATAAAATTAAGCTCGTGTCTGATTATGTGTTTCAATTTTACGTTAATAATATAATTTTTTTACTTAATTAAAATAATAAATAAATCATTTTTAAAAAATACATGTTGAATAATACTGCATATAATATGGGACGGAGGAAGTAATATTTTGATTTTATTATTATTATTTAATATGTATATATTTTGAAAAGTTTCATTTTTTTATCTCAATGATAGACATAATTAAGTCACTACCTCAGAATCGAAATATATAATTAAAAATATTATTAATATTTTATGATAATTTTGCGAAAAATATAATTTGAACGTTCAACTATGCGAATCAAAATTTATATCGGCATGTACATATTGTAAAATTATTACATCTATATTGAGACGGAAAGAGTATAAAACTTTATCTATCATAGAAAAAACGTTACATTTAACTTAGACAACTTACGAACATCTTTTCATTATTTAGGACAATATTAAAGAACTCTAGACATTCTCTCCAACTAAAAGAATCTCTCATATCTTTTTTTTTTTTCATTATATTATTTCGATTCGTCTAATGAGCTCGATCTAAAATCTGACTGAAATAATTTCCCATTAATATAGAAGATCTTATCCATTAGGTGAGAGAAGCTCGATTTGAAAAACAAAAAGAAACTGTTCATATTCTTGAAAAAAAGGATTAAAAAATTCAACGAACTCATTAATCTTTCAAATGAGATGTCATTACTGGATACGTTGATCTCGTTATAAAAGACTTATTGGATAATTCATTGATAGAGTTGTGGAAGTAGAACTTCCTTTTAACCATTTGAATGGTCCCACATTTTTATTGGTGCTTGAGAATCAAAGTTGAAATGTTACTATGAAATAATGTTTGTAATATAAATTATTTTTATATTTTCATTCGATATTGTTTGATGTAATAACAAACTTTCTTTATATCATTGTTGAATAATGAATTTTGTATCAAGTGTATTTTATAGGACGGACACATATAACACTACGGTTGTGTTTAACATCATTCCTACTTCATAATATGAATCATATACTAGTACAGTATATTTGTATTTGTTTTGTTGATTTTGTTGGTCAACAATGACGAAACCGAGACCTGAGCCATCCTGTAACCCTGAGTAAGCGAGTGCAGCGTTTGTGATCCGTGTAACGATTCAAACTTACACAAGTGTTGCTTGATAGCATCAGGTGTTGTTCTGCTAATTGATCAAGAGAGTGATGATCGTCAAGAATGTACGATTGCATCCAAATACAACCAACGTAGATCGAAAAATAGCTTTAAAACTCGCTCTTCAGTCTATCATACAACAATCATATCAAAGCATGAATGAATTAATCTAAAGCATAACAAACCACATCTAGAACTCGCACTGCCTAAATAAGATGATCAATGAATATGTAAATCAAACCAACTACTAAAAGGAATGAGAATATCAAAGACGAAAAGCACAGCGAAGCAAAATCATCAGCCCGATGAAGTCACGATTCCTCGATGTTGATTGTTCTGTCGATACATCTCCTTAAGCGCCCTAAACTTCGCTGCTAGTTCATCATAGTCTGGCAGCTTCGGATGCACGTGGCTAGGAGAAGTAGGAACCGTGCTAGAAGGCCGTTGAATTTGTAGCGACGTTTCATCAGCTGGAAAGAACTTGGATCGAGCAATGTTCGCGTTACCATTTCCTGTATGATGTTGTGGTATCACTGTAATAGCCCTCGTGGAAGTTGGCCGATAAGCTGCTTGTTCCGTCACCGGACTACCCATATAGGCGATCTGCTCGTCCTGCAAGCTGGTTTTCGAGCAAATATCCTGTCATGGAGTAGCATAGTCCAACTCGACGATTTTCTCCCCCGCTTGAAAGCTGAAGCATTGGACCATATGATGATAATTTCTTCCTGGATATTGGTATTCTAGCTTTCTTGCGACCGCTCTTCTCCTTTTCCAAATAAGCAGTCCATAGTCTTGATCGTCGTCATTGGTACTGAAGTAGCATGAACTGTTCAAGCTGCAGCTAGTGATGTTTCCTTGGTTGTAGGCACGTACACGACTTGCCCTGAAATGACAGCACAGCAATCACAAGGCTCGGGATCATATCTTCGAAAGGGAATGCCTCAGGACAGTTCATTGTCTGCATACACGGCTCTCTTCCTGAGCCTCTTCCTAGTCGAACGCTGATCACCTCTTGTCCTTCTTGGTGCTCTCGCGCTTTCCAATGGTGGCTTGAACACGAAAACTCTCTGGTCTTGGCAGTGGATGCCTTCCTTCAGCGGAGACTGGAACTCGTCTACATCATCTTGGTATCCCTTGGATTTGTAGGGGGGTTCAATTGTAAAGATCTCACCATTGCGAGTGCATTTTTGTTTGGGTTGGGGGAGAACCTCATCGGCGTAGGACATACACTAATGATGTCAGGCTCTTGATCGTGGCCATAGGTTAAGCACAGGACATTATTGTCACGTGCAGGTGTGGTGGCTGCTTCCTGAGGTAATGGTTCTTCTGCTTCTTGTCGATCTAGTGGTTGGCCGCTCGGGTTATATTGAGTGCTAATTGTCCATTTGGGAAGAAATAGTTCTTGATGACTTCTTCTAGCAAGTTTTGCTTCACATCTTCTGAAACTGGTTTCAGCACAAGTCTTCCTTTTATCTGCAAGTGACAATCCAATATTTACTTCGCAGCGCAAAGTTTTTACAGGAGTACGAGCTTTCAAACTAATCTCTAAATCATAATGTTTACTTTATCAGAAGCATGGTGAGTTTCCCATCCGAACAAGAAAAGAATAATCAAGCGAGACCACGGAGCTCAATGGCTAAGAACCTGATAGTTAACCATGTTCCCCGGGAGCAACTCGACAGCTGATATAGCAAACCTTTGTCCATGCCGCTCTCCAAACAGCTTCCTGATCATCCTGAGTTCAGGAGCTCACCGCACCTTGCAGATGCAAATATGAGACTTGAGACAGCCCCGTTGATGTTATTTGGACAGCCCCGTTTTTCTTTTCTCTTTCTCACTGGACCAAACCAGATCCAACTCGGACACGCGAGGCAGGGCGTCGGCGACCTCGGCGATGGCCAGACCTGGGCCATCGGTTGTCGGCCTCTCTCAGACGAGATTGGGCGCGGCCAGAGAGACTCCGACGAGGTCGAGGGGGCCGGGCCGGGAAAGGTCGGGAAAAGGCGAGGGAGTGTCTGGTGCTCGGCTTTTCGTCCAGGCGGCGTGGGTCGGGACTTGTTGGTGAGACAGGTTCAAGCAAGGTGGCATCGAGGTTGCTCCAACGAGGCTGGGCAAGGCCAAGGGCGGTGAGGGATCTCCAGGTGGCGCTGGGGTGGCCGGACCGGATCGACAAAGGTTGGGTTGTGCAGATCTGGCCGGAAAAGGGGGTAGGGATATCGGCGAGGCTATTTCCAGCATCGAGGAGCGCTATCGAGGGTCGGGCCATGCCGGATCTTGATCGGGGTCGAGTGTTCAAAGGTTATCTGGCTGTGGTTCGTGCTCAGGCTTCTTGGGTGGTCGAATCCAGGTCATTAGGCCTTGGGGTTTGGTTCGGCTTGAATTACTCTGGCATCGTGGGTTGGCGGCTGAGGTCGGAGATGGTTGCCACGGTCGAGGTTAGCCGAAATCCGACCCGACGGTGCTGATTATCCTACGAGACGAATTAATAAAAATGAAGTCGAAACTTACCCTTCCTCTACCTCTGTTCCTCAGACTGCTCAGATTGTTCGTCTCAATTGCTCATCGGCTTAGAGTTTTTGTGGAGTGGGATTGATGAGTGGAGTTGAGTGGGATTTGAGTGGGTTTTTGGGTGGAGGTTGGGCGGATTTAGTGGCTCATCCACTTAGATTTTCTATCATTTACCGAATGCCAAAGCGGAATCCAGGTAAGACAGTTGTTCAGAATATGCATTATTATACTCAATACTTCATCATTTATCCGTTTGCATTACACTTGATACCGTGTTTATTTTTTTTTTTGAAAAGGGTAGGTATATTCCGATCCAAAATGTGCTTAACAAAGCACTTCACAAGCTTTTTAGATGATTTTATGCATCTATATATGCACTAAATCAAACTAAAAGCAGACATAATATGATAGAACAAACTGCTTAAATGAAAATCATTGTTTATGATCTATACTGAAAATCATGTATAGTATATAATCTCCGAAATAATAAACATCATGGGTCATACACTCCCATGAGAGCATTAGAAAAAACAACATCAGACATGCTCCATACTTGCTGAATTCTTCTACTCTTAATGTTGTCCTTGAAATCTCTGAGCAGACAAGATTCATCTTGTATAGCTTTCTGAACGTAGTTTATCAAGACATGAACTGATGGTCTTGAGTTCCTGAAAATTATGTTATTCCTCTCTTTCCAAATAATATAGATCATGGCAGCGTAACTCAGTCTCCCTATCACTTTGTATAGTGCTTTGTCTTTAAATTTCCTAGCAAAGAAACCAAAGTTCTGAACGCAGGATCTTCTCGGGAAGGAGACTTCGCACTTCTGAGCCCAATTTCGAACAAACGGTAGAAGAAAGATGCATCTGAAAAATAGATGGTCATGAGTCTCAGGTTGATTCTTGCAAAACACACATACACCTTGCTGAATTCTTCCCATCCTAAATAATCTGTCCATAGTGCTAAGCCTCTTCCTTACAACTAACCAAGAGATGAAAGCATGTCGAGGTACG
>LIEC01007493.1:0-13675 GCA_001925005.1 Drosera capensis
AACCCTAAACCCTAAACCCTAAACCCTAAACCCTAAACCCTAAACCCTAAACCCTAAACCCTAAACCCTAAACCCTAAACCCTTAACCCTAAACCCTAAACCCTAAACCCTAACCCTAACCCTAACCCTAACCCTAAAACCCTAAACCCTAAACCCTAAACCCTAAACCCCAAACCCTTACCCTAAGCCCAAACCCCAAAACCCCAAACCTTAACCATAAGCTCAAACCCTAAACCTAACCCTAAAAACTTGCTCTTATGAATTCATGTACGTTTCCGCTTATGATTCATTCTAAATAATTCGATAGAAAAGTTACAGTTTTTTTTAGTCAACAGAATAACCCGTAAATCCGGAGAAACTTTTAAACCTACTTTCGTTGACGAATTCACCACAACAAAGTAGCTCGCCACTCAGCGGCATTTATGTTTAGCTTTACATAATATTATAATCTATTATAATATTTTATCGTGCAGCGCACGGGTCAGTAACCCATTGTTATATTAATAGATAAAATAATATAACAATATTTAAACTGTTTTCATTGAATTATAATGTTATTAATGGGTATGAGTTTGAGATTAGTTTCATACCCAATGGGAGGCTCTCAGCGCCTTTATCTTAGGCAAAAACGTCCTGCATCTTTTCTTATTATATTTTGAACAAAGATTTATTTTGATAATTAATTTGTTTATAATTCTAATTTAATAATTTTATTTTTTAAAAAAATATTAAAATATAATTCACTCTGACATAGAAGTTTATCATATATCATATTAATCAATCAATTATACATTCAAATGAACGTTTACCCCAAGGAAGATCTGTTTTATAAGAAAGGGTTTCACATACATGACCTCAAGGGAGAGCTGAAAGGCAAAAAGGATTCACAAAAGTGATGTAGAGTTGTAGTACGTACATTATGTCCTACTTTTGGTAGCCTCGCTGTAACGTCTTTTTTTTCCCCCTACTGGGGGGGCCCGCGGGGGGGAGTAGCTTATTCACGCATATCTACATAGTAAATATAAAAGGCCCCATCCTTGCTTTTTTTTAATGGATTATTAACTGACGCCACCTAAAGATTAATTGACTAGCAAGTTTGCTAAAAACTACTACCACATGAAGCTGAAAGTAACACCACAGTATGAAAATCCTCAAAGATTACAATTGTCAAATGAAGTCCCACTTTTTTTCGAAAAGTGAAAAGGCCTTCACAAGAACTAGTTACTCACACACGGAGCTTGAAGTAAAAGCATAGATTAAGCAGCACGGCCCCCTCACTAGTGGCTATGATGGTGGAGAAGTATGGAAGAATGGCTATTCACAGACAAGATACAGGGGAATTGAACCTTTGAACTCATAAATGCGGCACAGTTCTAAGAACACAATGATCTTAAATAGTTTAACTATTACTAGTTCTGTGTCATTCCATTTGTTTGGGGGTTCATAAATCAATCAGAAACAAGTCAAGCATGCTATTATCTCAATTGGAAACTACAAGGGGTAAAAGGGTACTTGATTATTCGGAGCTCCTCTTCTCGGTCTTTTTGCAAATTGTGCGATGAACTTGCTGATCGTAAATAACAATTTTTCATTGATTAATAAGAATTAGGCTGATCAATTAATTTGCCTTGCCAACCAACATGACTTTGATTGGAGTCCTCATCATCCTACTTTTGCTTTGGTAACATGCACGAGAAACTGACCATAAAGAAGTAAAGAACCCATTCTTTATCGATACTACATTAAGTATAGATCTTATAATCAAGCACAACTGTACGTATATTATTTTCTTTGTTTATGTAGAATTTCAAACCCACTCCTCCATTTGATCAAATAAGAAACTATAGGCGTATTTTCAAGTTCACACTCTGTCCGATCCATAAATTTAGCTACCTAATACATCATATCATAATATATAGTACTAGTAACATACCAATCACCATCACCATTATTATTTTTTCACTATTATATTAATTAATTACCCCAAAAATCCAACGTGCTCTCATGACATATGCATGGAATGGAACAGAGAGTTAGAGACAGACACGGCCAATACCATATTAAGAGAAATACAATCAGCGCAGTTCTACTACTAATCTTTGTTTCAGATTCAAAACAAACTAATCAAAGCAACAACTGATTTCTCTCTTATATTCTCATTGTTGAACCAAACAGCAGCAGCTCATATGTCATGAATATCATGGAGGGGCTGCTGAAGCAATGGCCAGCCAACTCAACACCGCTCTCTCCCCTACACTTCCTGGACAGAGCCACCAAGGCTTACCCGGATTGCCCCTCCATCGTCCACACAGCTGCTCCGACCGCCCACACGTGGGCCGACACCCATCGACGATGCCTCCAGGCGGCCTCCGGGATATCCTCCTTGGGCATCAAGCCAGGCCATGTGGTCTCCGTCGTGTCTCCGAACATACCAGCAATGTACGAGCTGCAATTTGCGGTTCCCATGGCAGGCGCCGTACTAAATAACCTCAACACCCGCCTAGACGCCAGCACATTCTCCAACCACCTGCAGCACGCCGAGTCCAAGCTCGTCTTCGTGGACTATCATCTCTATCCTGTCATCCAACAGGCGCTCTCACTATTCCCTGTAGGATCTCCCAAGCCCATTGTGATCCTGATCGACGACGATGTAATTACTGATCATGATGAATACTTAGGTGTTGATCATGACGAACGACAAAGACACCGTTTTGTGGAGGGCGTGTATGAGGAGCTTGTTGAGAGCGGGGATCCGGGGTTCGAGTGGGTCCGGCCGAGGAGCGAGTGGGACCCGATATCTCTGAACTACACCTCCGGGACTACTAACAACCCCAAAGGGGTGGTCCACAGCCACCGGGGGTATTACCTCCTGGCCGTTGACTCCCTGATCCAGTGGTCTGTCCCGCGGCAGCCGACCCACCTGTGGACCCTACCCATGTTCCACGCCAACGGGTGGAGCCTCACGTGGGCCATGGCCGCCGCCGGGGCCACCAATGTCTGCCTCCGCAAATTCGACGCCCGCTCCATCTACTCCGCCATCGGGACCCACCGCGTCACCCACATGTGCGGCGCCCCCGTGGTCCTCAACATGCTCGCCAACTCCTCCTCCGCCGCCCCACTCTCCGCCCCGGTCCACGTCCTCACGGCTGGGTCCCCACCCCCGGCCGCCGTCCTCCGCCGGATCGAGTCCCTAGGATTCGTCGTCAGCCACGGATACGGGCTTACGGAGACCAGCGGGTTGATCGTTTCTCCCGGGTGGCGGTCCCACTGGGATCGCCTCCCGGATGACGAGAGAGCGAAAGTGAAATCCCTGCAGGGTGTGGGGACCATCTCGATGGCGGAGGTGGACGTGGTGGACACCAAGACCGGGGCGAGCGTCCCCAAGGACGGGGTCACCCCGGGCGAGGTGGTCCTGAAAGGGGCCAGCCTCATGCTGGGATACCTGAAGGACCCCGAGGGGGTGGTCCGGTCCACGACGGACTCGGGGTGCTTCAGGACCGGAGACGTCGGCGTCTTCCACCCCGATGGGTACTTGGAGATCAAGGACAGGCTCAAGGATATCATCATCAGCGGCGGGGAGAACATCAGCAGCGTGGAGGTGGAGGCGGTGCTGTACTCGCATCCGGCAGTGAACGAGGCGGCGGTGGTGGCGAGGCCCGATGAGTATTGGGGCGAGACGCCGTGCGCGTTCGTGAGTTTAAAGAGATCAGGGCAAGGAGATGACGACGACGATGATGATCAGGTCGTTGTGGTGACGGAGAAGGAGGTGGTTGAGTATTGCAGGGAGAGGATGCCGCATTTCATGGTGCCCAAGACGGTGGTGTTCGAGGATGAGTTGCCCAAGACTGCAACGGGCAAGATTCAGAAGTTCCTGCTTCGTGAGAAGGCCAAGGCCATGGCCCTGGCCGGCCACTCCAAGACGAGTCCAGTGATCAAAAGTTAATTGCTCCAAGACGAGTCCAGTGATCAAAAGTTAATTGCTTAATTGATGATTAGCCCATTTAAACTTAAATTTTTCCCTGAACATTCAATAATTATTTTCGGCATCAAAGGTGATCCATTGATGTTTGTCCCAATATCAACTTGATCTTGGATTAATTTCGGAACGTTGACGGATGTAATTGTTGTTGGTTTGTTATAACTTCCTTCAAATCATATCGTTTGTTAATTGTATCATTTGTATCCGAGTGGAGTGTTAAATGTCACAAAAACTTAGCACCATGCATTCTAGCTATATTTAATTTTCTACTCTAAGCAAATTAACTGGCCCTTGTTTTGTTCTACTACTGTGCGTACAAGTTTCGTCCTAAATCTCACCGTCAATAATATACTATTTGAATGGAGGATGTTTTAGTTTTCCTAGCTCTTCATTTGATTGTATAAAGGTGCTAATTAAACCAGCTAGTTTGTAGGCTTTCCGTCGCGAGAGCAATCATCTTGTAGTGGAGAAGAAATCGGACTTGTTCATTGTATGCGTGGGTATGGAAGTTATTGACACTTCTCTTGCTAGATATGACGATGATGTTTGCAGTTGCTTTTGATAGAAATGATGGAAAGAAAGTAATTAGCATGCGAACTGTGTTACCGGCATTTGTGTAATGTACAACAAACGTGATGCTATTTGCAGGCATCACAAATACAACATAGTCACATGCTCCTTTCTTAAGCCAAATCTCCGAATTTCTATTGTATCTCGCACTATGAAGAATTTATAGACTGGAATGAAAATTGAAAGTAACAAAGATCGAATAAAATAGATCCTGATTTGACATTGAAGACACAAGCATGATAATGTTAAAGGAGTATCCGTCATTTTAAATCAAGTTTGACATGACAGGTGTAATCATGGATTTAATGTGTGCATTAGGATTGAAACATATATTTATAGATTTTATACAATATTATAAATAAAAATTTTTCTTTTTTATTTTAACAAGAACTGATCGGTCGAAATAATTTTTATATGGTTAACTATTTTACTAGACTCTATTACATACATGATACATCATCTAGAAAATCTTCATATGAGAATAAATTATGGATTGAAACGTGTTTTATTATTCTTATGACAATTGAAGTATATATCTTTATGGAAAAAAATAAAAAAATAATTGACTTATAAGTTCTTTTTCGAAGTTTTTTTTTATCAATTGATTTCTTAGACATCGATCATCAAATAATATAGAATCCCTTTAATGGGATGAATTTTAAACGATCTTACAAGACTGATGATCATTAACATTTCTTTATTTTACATACCCTTGGCAACAAAATGCAAAATAAAAAACAGAAAAAAGAGAGGAAAAGGACAAAATCAATGGGTTTGACAGCGTCGACCTGATGAGCCACAATTCCGTGATATTCCTCTTCAGCCCTTTTTCTTTCCTCGTCCGTCGTCTTCGGTAATCCGTACAACCGTCATCAGAACCTCAGTTTCGATTCATCATCCTTTTCCACTGCTTTTCTTCCTCTCAAACAACGCCAGCCAAAACCATCATAAAAAACCAGCCACCAACGAAAGCAACCGCGGCGCTTCGCATCATCTCATCCGTCAAGCGATTCGGATTCTCCAAGGGTAATCTCTCGATCCTAATCTTCTTCTCATCCTCGATTCCTCGTTTTCATGAATCCGAATCCTTTTCTGTTGAACTGAATCGAATCGGTGCTTGATCGAGTTTTGCTTGTTTTGGTGCTAGGTTTTGATTTGGCGACAATCTCATAGATAGATGGAGAGTTTGGCGCAGTTGGAGGCGATGTGCGAGAGGCTGTACAACTCTCAGGATTCCTCCGAGAGAGCCATGGCTGAGAACACCTTGAGATGCTTCTCGGTGAACGCCGAGTATATTCCTCAGTGCCAGTACATCCTGGACAACGCATTGACTCCATACGCCTTGATGCTTGCTAGTTCTAGTCTCTTGAAGCAAGTCACCGAGCACTCTCTCCCCTTGCAGCTTCGACTCGATATAAGTAATTAAAAAAAGCTCCCTCCTGTGCTTCTTCTTTGTCGTTTTGTTCCCTTCGGTTCGTTAATAGTCTGGTTCTGATCCTTTTTTGGGGGTGAATGGAGATCCGATGACTAGACCAGGTGATTTATTGGTCTATATTACCTGCATTTTCAATTCAAAAGCGAATTCGATTTGCAATGCCAACATTTGATGTTGTTAGTGGAACAACGATCCAAGTTGAGCAGTAGCAAGCATTGCTCGTGCATCAAAAGTTGAGCAGTAGTGAATCCCAAGGATGGTGTGCATACTAGAAGTTTTGCTCCTAGGTTGGATAAGGCTCTAAACGTGCTGAGTCCTGCATTCTTGTGGGGCCTTTTGTGATGATATCGGTTTCTTGTAGAACAGGGACCTTAGTCTGCAAATGGGCTATGACATTCCTTTCATGGGTTGTAAAAGAGAGATACAAGAGAAATAAGAATATAGTCCTTAAAGTGTTGTCACCACATTACAATGAAAAAGATAATCATAAAAAGAAACTCAAACTTAACCAGGTGTCAAAAGTTCTTGATTAGAGCAAGTCTTTGAAGTACCCAACCTTTGATCCTTGACATGTGTGTCTAGTAAATAGGAGCGGAACTCATCTTATAAACATTGGCAATATTTTATAATGGATCTTGCATCAACCTGTTAGTTTTCCATTAAGTTTCTAGCCGGGTGATTATGAACAAGAAAGAGCTTGTCATTTAATCTCAAGCTAGTTGGTGGGTGCTTGAACGATGTTGTCATGTTTCCCATTCATATCGAGTTGGAAAAAGTCTAAATAAAGTGATAGGATGCCACAATTAATTGTAGGAAGATGCAATTTATCTAATAATAAATATACATTGTTGGTCTGGTCGCTCATTGTCGGTTTGGTCGGTCATGTCCCAAACATTGATCCCCGCAACATGCGTTTAAGCTTTTAAAAAAAATGGCTGTTTAAAAGAAAACCTGCCATATTTTCATAGAAAACAAACAAAATGCATTATCCTTTTAAAGATTGACACGGGTTGTTTTGGTCGGTCATTGGCCTACGTGATTAATTACCCGGTTTTGCCAAAGATAAATCTGAACTGAACAAAAAGGAATCAATGATACCTTAGAAAGATAATTCATATTCTTACATGGTTTGACATACTCAGATGGAGTTCAAGTGGACTAGAATCCTACTTAATTTATTGTATATCTAGCATTAACAATTGTTTTTTTTATTGGAGGAACAAGAGGCGAGAACTGGTTGAAATAAAGCCAGGACAATGAAAGAAATGATACTTCCACAGGACTTGAATATGAGATTCTTGCCAAGATTTGCAACAGAGTGATTTCTTGAGATGCTTTTCATGCCTGTTCAAAATTAATTGTATTTTATTGATTTTCTTGTTAGGAAATTATCTCATAAATTATTTGGCGACAAGAGGACCTGAACTGCAGCATTTCGTCATTCAATCGCTTATACAGTTATTATGCCGGCTGACTAAGTTTGGTTGGTTGCATGATGATAAATTTAGAGATGTTGTGACGGAGTCCATGAGCTTTCTGACCCAGGTGCTTGCCTCGTCTGGTCAATTGTGTGTTGTATGGTCAAGCTTTCTTTGTGAAGGCATGATTATTTACTGGCCAATGCACTATGTATTTTCATTTGTACTACGAATTTATTTTATCTTTCTGGAAAGCTTGATTGCAATTGCATTTAGTTCACCCATGTGTCCTATTATGATTCAATATACTGATTATGCTAATGTAGTATCTACTAGTTTTGTCTTTGTAGTAATTCTTTTCTGTTAGTAGTGAGCGTTCATTTCTGCTCCCCTACTGTATGTAGGAGTCACTAAAAGAAGCCAGTGTAGATTTTTCTTCAAATAATTATGTATTTATGCTGCCATTTTTGTTCTGTTCACTGTTGTTCTAACAGTGGACTAGGTTGTTTTGTTATTCTTACCAAAGTCACATAGAGTGATCCATGATATGCATAAATGTACACAAAATGTGAAACTACGTAGGTATTATTAGACTAATCCTACATGAGTACTTATAAATATGGTAAATTGATAAGTATTGTCATCACTTACCGACTACATGTGTTGCCAGTCTGATGACCGGCTTATCCTTTTTGTGTTCTTTGTCCGAATATCAGGCTACACCACAGCACTATGCAATTGGCTTGAAGATATTGAATCAGCTGGTCACGGAGATGAATCAGGTTCTTGTTCTTACTGTTTAGTACTCTCAGCATATAACTAGCTATAGATGTCCGTGCTCAGGTTAGAAAAACTAGGAGAGTCTCTAAACAACTCTCTGATAAGTAAACCGGAGATGCTTCACCTTCTGAACTGGGACATACACTTATTTTTTTGGTATTCTTTTCCTTTGTCCAGGTTGGAGAACAACCTTTTTGATTGGTAGCTGTGTTGTTGCCTTTATATTGATGTATGATTTGTTATCTATTATCTGATACTCTGGTAGTTACTGTACTAATCAATCGTTTACTATCAAGGGAAAATGAGTACTCCAGAGAATGCTGTGGCATTTTGCTCGCTTTTGTTTTTGGTGTTTCTAACTCTTGCCATTAGAAAGGTGATTTGTTTGAACTCCGATGCATCAACATGGATCGGGTTATGATGATTAATGTTTTAATGTTGATACTAAATCCTTTTTTATTAAAAGAAAAAAAATCAATCGAATATTTAACGAGATTGAGTTGTGTTATGAAATATACTAAAAGAGGAGAATGTGATGATATTATTGATGAAGTCGTACTCTATATTTATAGAATAATCAATTATAAGATAAGGAAAGATTACAACTAAGTAAACTAGGAAACAATATCTAAGTAATAATTGTAAAATAGGAAATAAGTATATTCTAACATAAGATAATATTTAATAAAATTTTCGTAATAAATCTAATATTCTAACACTCCCTCTCAAGTTGAAGTATCTCCAACTTGTGAGGAAGCCACAGAAGTAGTAGTAATAGATAATAGCAGTAGCAATAGCAATAGTAGACAGTACCAACAATAACAATAGCAGTAGTAGGCAGTTACAGTAATAGTAACAATAGTAGGTAATTACAGTAATAGCAGTAGTGGTAGTGCAAGACAATAATAATAGAAGACAACAATAGTAGTAGTAGTTTGTATTTTGGTCCGATGGGTGGCAGGAGAGGAGAATATGATGATATTATGGATGAAGACGTACTCTATATTTATAAAGTATAGTTAATTACAAGATAAGGAAAGGTTACAACTAAGTAAACTTGGAAATAATTTCTAAGCAATAATTCTAAAGTAGGATAATATGTATTTTAGGCTAATATGTATTTAGCTTTTACTATCAATAAATGTTCTGACTATATTTGCTAGCTCAATGCCCATCTTTCAGCGTAACTCTCTTTTCCCCTAACTTCCCCGTTCATGATTCTCAATGTAGCCTATTCCAGGATTGGCACCAACGCAGCATCGAAGGGTATCCTACTCCTTCAGGGATCATGCCCTGCTTCAAATATTTCAAATTTCTCTGTCATCTTTGCAGCAACTTAAAAATGATGGTAATGCGCTATAAAATATGTCTTTTGTCCATTATCGGTTGAATAATATTAGCTTTTATTGGTTTCTTTACGAGTTATGTTAATCCTATGTTGATTTATCTCATCAATTCCAAATGTAGCTTCAAGTCGCTTGCAAGAGCTATCACTTTCTCTTTCCCTTGGATGTTTGTGTTTTGACTTTGTTGGCGCATCTATAGATGAGAGCTCTGAAGACTTTGGTACTGTTCAGGTAAAAATTTGCTGCTAGATCACAAATATAGCATCAGTTTTCACATCTCATGATCCAAACAAGAGAACCTGTGCCTTTTTCTAGATAACTAAGTGAATTTAATTTTGTTCCGCCATATTCTAGGCGAACGTATCAAGATCATTCCAATGAGACTCTTCAATCTCTCAGTTTGGTTCTTCCTTTAATGCATTGTCTTTATTTTTCTTGTTCTTTTTATCTTTTTTTTTTTTTTTAATTTTTGTTAAACTCCTTTGCACCTTTTTTTGCAAATAAGATAATCTTATTCTCGTGTTCATCTCTCATACTTTGGGTTCTATTCCATTCTTTCATATGCTAGTTAACATATTCTGATTATCCAGGATGGAACTTTTCCATAGACTTTCTGCTAGGTTCTTGCTCTACTACTTTTTGAATAGTAACATGTTTTGCTCCTTTATACCTGTTATGCATGAGGGTGCATCTGTCGTATTTTGGTTTCTACAGGCTCCAGTTTTATTCTTTCTAAGTTGTACTATGATAGAATTTATGGTTTCTTCAGTGCATGCATCTTACTTATGACTTTTACCTGTCATTCTCTTAGAATTTGATTTCAGTTCCAGTTTTTCCTTAGTATTCTAGCTCCGAAGCATTCCTAGCTTTGTCTTTCCTTTCTTCGTTGGTTTTGTTATACTCTTATCTTCTTGTAGTTGATCAAAAGGAAGGAAATAAAAATTGGAAGAGAGTTCTTAGCAAATATTTCGGCTTTTGAAGCCATCCTTCGAACTTTGTTTCTGGAGATATTTCTGTTGACCACAGTTTTTTGATGATAGTGCAGATTCCTTCATCTTGGAAATCACTTCTGGAAGATCCTTCGACGCTGCAACTATTTTTTGATTACTATGCAATCTCACCGCTCCCATTGTCGAAAGAGGTAGTGAACTTCTCATGCTCCATCTTTCTTTTCTTTTCTTTCTTCTGTTTTCAGCAGCATATTTTCTCCATGAGCTCATCAGGAACAAATTCTGTGTTGTCCGCAACAGAATAACATTACAATCTCACCTGTTTGCCCTCTCCAAGCCCTCCAGACCCTGTTTATGACAGGAATAAATGGATGTTGCTGTGCTATTTTCATTTTTCAGTTGTGCATCATTCTAATTTCTAATTTTCTAGAAGAAGGGCAACTTCTTTCCTTTTCTAAGAGGTTTTAGTTGAAATCAAAGTCCTATTGCTGGGGTGCATGTTATCCATACTTCTCCTATCTCGGAGTACTAATCAAATTCAAACCAAATCCATTTGTTATAAAAGCTGCTGCTAGTTTAGTTTTTACTGTGGTACTGAGGCACCAATTGTGATAGCAATGGAATTGTTATCTCCCCTTCATTTCTTTTTTGTTATTTATTTATTTATTTCATAGAAGTTGGTGCTTCTTTTTATCTGAAAGTTATTATTATTATGGCTCTGTGTGCACATTGGCAGGCACTTGAATGCTTAGTTCGCTTGGCTTCTGTGAGGCGCTCTCTGTTCACAAATGATGCATCCCGTGTTAAGTTCTTGGCCCATTTAATGATGGGAACCAAGGAGATCCTACAAAGTGGGCAAGGTCATGTTGGCTTGGTTCTTTTCAGCCTTTTTTACCATGTACTAAATGCCAATGTGCTACTTGTTAGTATTAAATTATTTTGATTAGTTTCCACCGCGGCATCATCATATCCATATTTCACTCTTTTTTCGTGCTTGGTAATTAGTAGGCTTATTTTTATGTCTCTGCCAACATTTTACACGGATTCAAGTATGGCGGTGCACTTCTCCTGTGTTTTGGTTTGCATATTAAAAATAATGCCATTGGCTTGTGATCAGGTCTTGCGCAACACGAAAACTACCATGAGTTCTGTCGACTTCTTGGCCGTTTTAGAGTGAATTACCAGGTAACCCTCCAACTTTCAATGGCATTTTCAGTGTGTACTTGCTTGATCGCTAATGCTCATATGCTTTTGTTGAGAACTTGAGATACAAATAATATAATGAGACTATTATCACTAGTTTGTTCTTTACCAATTACATGGTATTAGAAAAGGTGTGATAGTGAAGTCATGAGTTCAAATCCTTCAAATCCCAATTGTTGAGTTTGTGTTTGTATTGTTTGTGAGGCACTTGGTTTATTGTGGGTCAGTGCATTGTCTATGCGAAGGCCAAGTGCGCTTTCACATATGCGGGGTGTGTTGAGATACAAATAAATGAATAATATATGATAGTTCGGACCTTTGGTAGAACTTGTTTCTCGACCGCTTTCTTAAGTTCTGGTGATGGACGCTTGTTTGCTAGTGTGGTGCAGACCAAAATCCAATTGCTATCATCCTTTGAAATCATTTTCTGATTGCTCTCGTGTGATTTTTGGATTGAAATTGCCTTTTAAACACCGGCCACCTAATATGTAATCAACTTAAATACTGCATGGTATAACCGAAAAAATATCTAGCAATAGGAATCTAGTATGTAAATGTAAGCATCAGACATGAACGGCGTTGCAATTTAAATTACTGTATTGATGATGATATCAAGCATGCAGAAATGTGAGGAAATGAGTCGTTCATATTTGGCAAGGTTTTAAGTCTTAGTCGATCTAATTCGTTGGCAAGGTTTTAAGTCTTAGTCGATCTAATTCGTATTATCTCAATTGATTTGTTATGATGATGCAGTTACTATTTGAATTATTAGAAGGTAATACGTTGAGATCTAATTGCAATTGTAATATAGGAGTAGCTTCATATTCATTATATAAAATCTAGATGTAGGTGGATGTGTCTGGGCATGTTGATCGCTAAGCTGTCTGCATCTTGAGTGATTCACATTTTTCTTTTGCAGTTATCAGAGCTTGTGAATGTTGATGTTTATAGGGATTGGATTCATCTTGTTGCAGAGTTCACGTTGAAATCTCTGCAGTCCTGGCAGGTGGATTTTGGTTAATTGCTTTCGTGTATTTCTTGAAAATCACCTATTCTTGGAAAATTGGGAGATGTAGTTTCCCTTCATGGATTCCCGCAGTAGATGAACCTTTAGAGATCCAACAATTGAATTTGGCTCCTTATTAAACTCTAGCCCATAGTTAATGCGTACTATCGTTCTTGTCCAAAATAAGATTGTTACCCCAAAACATGAAATGTTAGGACTAAACATATCACTATATTATGTTTATTTGTAGTAAAATAGAGATCGGAAAATAATTATAGATCTTTTGAAAGATAAGTATTCCTTTCGTCCCAACAGAATTATAACTATTTGACTTGACACGATAATTTATGCATGTGTTGATTTTTTATGCAAAGATTAAATTATCATTTGACTTTTGTGTGTGGAAGGAGTGAGAAAAGAAAAGGAAGAGAAAAAATGGTGGGGTGGGTTGATGTGATATAAAATAAATAATAAGGATGTTCTCGTATTTTTGTAGGGAAAATTTTTTTAAATAAGGTAAGGTTGTAATTTAATTAGGACGGTTCAATTTAATAAATGTTGTAATTTTGTTGGGACGGAGGGAGTATTATCTACTCCATCTGTCCCAAAAGAATTGGAACGGATTGACTTAGCATAACAATTTATGTGTTTTGAATTTTATAGGAAATGATAAATTTGCTTTTGTTAGTGTGTGAGACAGTAGTGATAAAACAAGGAGAAATGATAGTGGGATGAGTTGATGAGATATAAAGTTAAAAGTAGGGGTATTATGATAGTTTTGTAGAAAATGTTTTCAAATAAGAAAATATTATAATTTTTATGAGACATCTTAAAAAGACAAATGTTGTAATTTTATTGGAACAGAGGGAATAATATAGTAATGCTAATATTTCATCTAATTTTCTAACATAAAATTCCTAACAATCAGGAGAATCAGGGCAAGTAGCAGTATCAGGAGAAGTGAAGTAAGCAGTAGTTAACCTCCCCT
>LIEC01007494.1:0-14915 GCA_001925005.1 Drosera capensis
CCTCCTTAATGCTTAATGTTCTCTTCCTACATGCTTTTGTACTTGGAGGTTTTGAGACAAACGTGAAGGTTGTAAGCAATATCTTTCTTGTAATCAGATTTTCTATGATGAATTCATCCGCTCTTGGCAGCAGTTTTGATTCTTTCTACTCTCTTTTGTCTCAGTGTATGATAAACGACAATGTTCTTCCTCGTCTTGTGAACTTGCTCACCAACGACCATGTTATGAGAATCAAGGAATACGCTTGCAGGGTTATCTGGCACATCACCTTTAGATCTAAGCTGCTGAAAGAGGTATATGATAAACGCTGCATAGTTGAGTAATTCTTTACATGGCTTTTGACTTCAAATCACATTATCTATTATGATGACGAAGAGGAATTTCCAATTTCAAATGCTCTAAACTAGATTTTACTGAACTCATGCCAATACTCAGTAGGGATTGACAAACAGAATTCTCTATACATCCTTAATCTGTGAACACAAAATTATTGGCATGAGCATCTGAAGATTGTTTTGTGCCATGAGGTCCATGATGACTAAAAATGAGACCTCCCTATCAAGGATTTCTGTAAATTGCACTTGAGTTCCTGTCATAATTGGAATTTGTTTCTGCCACTACTCACTCATATCATATGACCTATTAGCGGTTGATACGAGCGCCTGACAGAGTATGCTCATCCCTCTCATTGACGAGATTAGTAACTCTTGCATAGTTGCATTGTAGGACTTCTCTAAATTCAAGATATCTATTCGTCTGATAACATTCAAAGATAACAAATTCTTTCGAAGTGATAGTGATCTTGTTGTAATGGTGTGCAGTCTATTTGTTAGATGGAGAAAATACCTGATTGTTCTAATGATTCCAGGCTGTTGTTGCTTCTGGTGCAATCAGTGCTCTTATCAATCTCTTACAAAATCCGGAGTTTGATGCCAAGAAAAAGGCTGCATGGGCAATTAGAAATGTTACATATGAAGCCTCAAAGGATCGGATCAAGTATGCTTGTCTCTTGCTATTGCTTTCCCCTTTTCCTCTGGAGTCTGGAATCTCATGCTCACATGGTTATTGTGTAGGTTTCTAGTGGATGAAGGCTGTGTAAGCACCTTGTGCAATCTCTTGGATTCTCGGGATCAGGAAACTCTGAAAGTATGCTTGCAAGGCCTGGAGAGTATCTTGAAGGCTGGGGAATACGAGAAGAACTTGGAAAGTAGTGGAGATGACAATGTTTATGCCCATAAGTTTAAAGAAGCTGAAGGTGTGCGGATGATGAGAAAACTCCTGAATGATGATGGCGACGAGATACACCAGATGGCTGCAAGAATTCTTGAAAGATACTTTTTTAAAAAGAAGAGGATGATGTCGTCAGTCACTAAGAACTATGAGGTCGGTTTAGGTGAGAGGGAAGCTGGATTTCATTTTGGTTAGAGGTATGATATTTATTTGGACCTTGTACTTGTTCTTCTCAACTGCCAATTTCGCACTTTAGTACTGCAAATCATCTCTTTCAATCTTGGCTGAGTGGCATTGATAAGCAGCATAACAAGCAATTAAGCATTGCATGACTATCAACTGTGTATAAGGTGCCTAATCTTGCTCACTAAAATTTCCGTGGCTTGTATTTTCAGTCATCTGTTAATCTAGGTTGCTTACTCATGCCAAGGTGCTCCAGAGTGCCTAGGCCTCTTCCTATTCAAAAGTAAAATTTTAGGTAAAAAGTTCTCACATTGCTCGAAGTGCAGGACAAAGAGAAGCACATGCCTTCTTGTGTTGCATTGGGCTTAAGCAAGCACTTTAGATACCTTGTTTGAGTGAATATTACCATCTTAATCTTATTTAACTTCTAGTAGAGTCTAGATTAAGACGTTCTTGAATTTCTGTCGGATGGTAACTTATGTCATTTAGTTTCTTGTCGAAAGTTCGCAATTATTATACGATGAACTTATCTATCATGAGTATGCATTTTTCTGTTCAATCAATTCAACCGTTGTTATTTTCTTATCTACTATGCCATTTTACTTGGTCAACTATGCAATGCTTCTGGTTTGTTGCTTATCAAAAGTATCGAATGTGATCATTTCTTTTCCGTGGTTAGCAGGTTGGTCCCTTGGCAGCAAGCTTGTACATATGAAGTCCTCGAAGTCGAAGAGATGGAAGAACTGTTCCTCATTTTGAGCTTGCCGTCGCTTTTTCTTGTCGTGCTAGTACTTGGACTGTGCTCCATCGCTGGTAGGAGATCTAGGCGTGCCTCTGTACAGCTATATTGTTTCAGGCGTTCATAGTCATTGTAAGTCAAGGAATGTGTGTAGTTTTAAGACTGCTTTACTTCACATGGTGCTTTGAAATGGGGTATTATTGGTTATTAGTGCTGATAGTTGGAAGTTTTACATACCTTTATATCATCTTTCGATCTTGTATAGTGTCATGGTTGATTTCTCAGATCTTTTTTAGGAGTATAAATCGTAAAATGATATGTTCTTAGATCTTGGTTATCTAGTTATCTTGTTTAGGTTTTTACATTATATAGGTTCGTGAATGATTGATCTTACATGGAGAGTATATCGTCCTCGAGTATGCCATGCAAATACCTTGCATGATACTTCAGTCAGTTTTACGCTTTATGGATAAGAATTTTGAAGACGGGAATTGATTACGTATTGGTTAGATTTAGTTTGTCATCGTTACTCTGGACTACACATGTCAATCAGCTTCCTCAAAACTATTTTGCCCATACTTGGATTACCAACTGTTAAAGCTGGTCATCTCATCCCCAAAATTTTCAAGAAAAGGAAAACCAAAATGAAATGAGTCTGAGTTGACAGTCACTACTCGAGCTTTCCTAAAGACTTGGATTTAGTGTACAGAAGTTGAAATACTAGTGCGATCTTATGTCTGCGAATAAACATCACCACCAGCACGAATGTGTTTGCTGCCAAAAACAGCAAGCTCGCCAACCAAAGTTGCAAGAGCACGTTAGGGCCCCTGAACTCCAGCATGTAACCCCACATTAGCCAATGAGACTGAGCTACCATCCAACACAGGATACGTGTAACACCTTCCCACTTGAGTTTCATGTGCTACATGGTAGTACGATGGGAAACAAGCAAAAAAAACAGACAAAGTACTGCGCCGTCATCACCTGCAACACAGTTCAAGAACTATAAGAGAAACAAAGTGGAGGACTGAATAACGCACTAATGCTTCATCAAGGATGATCAGTTTCTGCAAACCTTGTTGAATGCAACAAATGCCACCGTCTGCGCAAAGAAACAGAATGGGAGATCTCGTGCAAAGGTGAAAATGAGAGCCAGCTGCACCGCCAACTGTGGCAGGAAAGATATAAGCTTCTCCAACAAGGAAAAATCATGCTCGTACTCGTAGTAGTGGAGGTATGTGATAGAAATATGTGGAGAAATTGTGGCTTGGATTGGTACGAGTTAGATGATGGAGCAGTGCTTCATTAAAAAACTCCCAGCCATCCAGGTAGAAAGACAGGCCTGTGCAACCGAGGAAGACCAACCCTGACCCAGGACCAAATATCTAGTCCTGATGCTTGCTACTGCACTGGGTTTATAGTTGGCATTGGTCATCTCTGCTCGATTGCTCTGAGCTTTCGAGCGCCTAAGCATAGGAGTCTTACCAGATTGGAGGTACTGAGGATCAAGAATGAGAATGATGGGAAGGGCATATATAAGAGCAAGTTTAATGGCACATTCTATTTCGGCATAGGCAAATCTATATTTGGCCAATGAATAATGCTGATTTGCTAAAATATAAAATTTGTCTTGGAAACTTGTGAGCATTGGAGTGAACATTTTGCATCTTATGCTATATTTTGACTATGCTTAGATTTTTAGTCAGTCCATTGCACTTGCTTTAACAGGGTATATCCTGAAGTGGACTACAAGTACATACCAAAATGCTGCCTGAATGACTTTGCCTGTTAAAAGCAAAACAAGATCAAGAGACAGAAAGGAAAGCGAATTAACGTGGTTCATGTTCATCACAGGACAGGATAAAAAGTCCAGAGCAAGTATATCTGTACTGCGTACCTTTCATGATAAAGATTATGATCCAAAGTATTGCAGCACAGACAATGGGCTCACAGTTTCCCCGGGTACCAATAGTGAAGGTAAAATGGATTTAAGAGCCACACCATAACTGAAACAAGGCACGGACTTTCAGACACCCCGCGCATCTTCAAAATGGCACGGATAAATATCCCAACCAGCAGATCTGCAATATACAGTGAGCTACTCTATCAGGGATGGAGGAAAAGAAATTCCAACCATAACCCTGAAGCCTATTAATTTGAAAGAATGATATACTTAATACCTGAAGCGAGAAAAGAAATTTGCCCCAGGAGGGATGAAGGCGGGCATTTGGTAGAAGCAGAAAGGCAAGGAGAGGAGAATATCGATAGGTAATCGATATGAGCATTGCGGCGTCGGAGAAGACAAGGCAATCGACATCTGTGTGTCTCATCTCCATGTGGGTATCTTGTCATTCACCGTATATGATTAGAACAGAAAGGAAGATTGCCGAGAATCTTAGCAAAAACGCGGAAAGTGGCCTTCATGATTGTTTGTTGTTGTTCAATTTAACACAAAAAAGAGCAGACACATGTAGGACGACGATGACTACACAATTAGGGACCAATCCCTGTTGTCAGAGTTTTCACAACGACAACAGGTCTTCAGAATACAACAGATGCGAAAGGAGATCAGATCCGCGTAGGAGAAGGAGAGGAGGCGAAAGGGAAGAAATGAAACCTCCCAGTGGCTGTGGTTCGGGGAATAAGAACAAGCATCAATTTTGGATCGCCGATGAAGGCCAAAAAGAGCCAGCCACTCGTCACACATAAGCTACGTTTATGAGATATTTTTAATAAAAATGATTTTTTATAAAATCATATATTTTAGATGGTCCTAATTTAACATCCAACCATCAAGTTTTATCTCATATGAATTAATAGAAAATTTTAAATATAAATACAGATCTTTTCGAACGAAACCGATCTTTTTCTAAAAATTCACGGTTACCATTGAGATTGTTAGAATCTAACCCGCGATACACCGCCTCTACTTTCCTCTTGTGAGTTCTTGATAGGGATAGGAAGAAAAGAAAAGGATTTGAAAGGGAAACGAGAAAGATTATTATTTTATTTTTTTTCAAAAGGATAGGACTAGGATGGAAAGGAAAATGGTTTATTTTTCTTTTCTTTTTTCTTTTCAAGCTCACAAGCTGAATGTGGGGCTCAGGCCACTTATTCTCATTTTCTTGATTACTCTTTCCTAGTCAACATGAATCGAACCCTTCCCTAACATTTTTTGTTTTTTGTTTTTTTCCTCGAAAACATATTAACATTAACTTATCACATGTTCATGTCAATTGGACCTAATTTTTTTTTTCCTGTTAAATTAGGAAAGGCAAGGCAATTCGTGTTAAATTACAGAAGAAAAAGCGGAAGAAGAAAATAAAAATAAAATGACGAGGGACCAGAAACGCAACTGTGGACATATATGCAACGCAAATCCTCGTAAAGCGAGGTTCTCATTTTCCTTCTCTGAGCGTCTCCCCAAAACCTGGACTAATCACATTGTGATCTTTCTACTGGATGACTTTTCGACAGATAAGCTTGCTGACTCTGGTTGAGAGTATCATCCACGGCAAGATCCCAACCTGTACATATCATGGCCACAAGAATGCATCATGCTAGATGGAGGGGAAACAGAGATATTAACAATCATCCAGGAACAATTGAAAGCATTTTTAAACCTCTGGATCTCAACTACATGACGGAGAAACAACATATAAGATAATGACACATTTCATATCCTTCCCATTTCGACATTTTAAAACGAAAAGATTTTCAACTGTGGAACAATAAGAACAAAGAGGTATTGATGTACACACCATAACCTTGTCATCAGCAAAACCTCCAGCTTTCCATGATAATACTTTTCCTGCAGGAGTGAACCAGGTTAAGGTTTTATAAAAGATATGAAGAGTTATCCCTATGATTAGACCATACGTATTGCAAAAGGATGTGCAACACAAAATAATATTCAAATATGCAAATGCAACCCTCCGACTTGGGCAAGACATTCTCATAATTTTTGGTTGCGTTGATTAAAAAAAAATTCATGTTTGCTTCCTAGGGTTTCACTAACATGATAAGGAAATCAATAAAATACAAGGCAAGGGATCTAACCAAAGGGTTGGACAAGTTCCTTCGAAATAGCAGCCACCGGGGATCCCCAAAACCAAATCGCAAGCACGAAGTAAGTCAATATCTGCATCAGATGAGTATTAATAGAAAGCACTGACAACTCCACAGAACAAGAAGAGAATTTTGCATAACAGCATTGCACACCTTTATAGGCATCATAGCCTTCATATACGGATCACAGAATGATTTCTTCTCCTTCATCTGCACCTCTTGTACTACAAGATATAAACACCTTCAGAGGCTCACAAGTCAAATAGCTAGCAATTGAATCCCAACCATAAGAAAAGGCCAAATATGTTTACAACTTCAGATTAGGAAAAGTTCAAAACTTTTTACCAGCCAAACTCCATTCTCCAACATTAGATACTTCTGATAATTAACCTTAAAGGTAGGCCACAGTTCGAAACTAATGGGCTCAGCGGTGACCACGATTCGTGAGTAGGAACCCTTGCAAGCACATATGGCTGAAGAATACAGAAAGTAGAAAAAGGGAGGGCCTAGGAAGTCGGAACCCTTATGCATTACAATGATCTAAGCAAAGAACATGAATCTTTCACAAGCCATACATGAGCTGCTGCCAATTAATTTCACTTCCATAGCCTTACCCACTTTCCAAGAGTCAGTTTATAGTTTAATTATTGGACGATATTTCGAAAGGGTTACTTGTGCTCTAAAAAAACGCATTTGCTAGTACCATGGATCATATTGCCATTAAGAATTAAGAGACATCTTCTGATCCATACTTTCTTCACACCTCCCCGTCTTAACTCTTTCGTGTCCGCCCTACCTTTTAATCTCCTGTTTCCCCCAGGTTCTACATCATACCAAATGACAGCTCTATTCTAAACGACACAGGTAAGTCACTCTATGCTACCTCTCTAAAGTGCCTGATTTTCTATTTTCTAACAAATCCAAATTTTCATGATCATAGCCATATAAAAAAGAGCTATGTTTATTCAATCAACATCGAATTGTACTAACCCATTTGTGTTATATCAGGAAGACACAATTCAGTAGTTTATGAGCAAAGACAGTGCAATATGATGAGCCATAATTTGTAAGGTCTCTTACTTTTTGCAAGTTCCTTTTCCTTGGCGGCAGCGATCCTCCTTAATTTTGCAGCTTGTGCAAATGTCGATGGCCTACAAACAAAAAAGGAAACAAGTTGCTATGCAACAATGAATCAAAAACTTAACCTGAACAGAACTGAAGTCAATTTCTTTGACTCAAGGAATTCTAGGAGGAGGCAGCAGTGGGGTGGGGGTGTGCAGAAAACCCCTCCAGGGCTGACTTACTGTGAGTATGCACTTGCTTCCTTCAGGAGTTCACGTATCTCTGCCCGCAGTTTGAGTTCTGTCTCACTCAAAGTTCCACTCTACATGAAGAATGAGATTGTGTCATGTCACGTAACCAGTGAAAGAATTTAAAGAGGGAATCGACAGTTAGAACATTTACGCACAAATAATGGCATACACACCAATACAAACACCATAAGTAACGCCAAAGGACCGGTCCTGCCTTCCTCTCCTTGCGCCTTAAAACTAATTAGAATTGTTTAAACGGTCTAATACCCTAAATCAGCATGCCAATATGACATTAGCCAGAAGCATAATATTTCCACAGCCTGCCTTGTTGAATTAACTGAATAAAGGAAGGTTGTGTACTGAACAGCATTAAGGAAGCACATCATCCTTGTTGGATGTTATTCCACCAAGATGATGCCGGGGCCGCCACCACTACCAACAACCACCTTGTTAATCCCTGTCATCGACAAGGTTTAGATAGGACGAAATGTACATAGTCTTCCTTTGTTGCAAGGAGGGAGAGACTATTTCCTGATTCTCTCAGGAGCATTCATCCGGAGCCGGACATTTAAACTGAACTAAACACAATGATAAAATTCAAATTAAAAGGAAACAAAGGATGCATATTGGGTGGGTGGTGACCTTGATGTGGTGTTCGAGGTATCTGGGGAGAAACTGGATGACGAAAACGATGATGAACACGGTCGGAGCTGCCAAACTGTTTCCTTGTTCTACCGAATCTTCCATTTTCGAAGATCGATCCCCCAAATTCTTCCAACCCTGAAAATCCCTAGAGAGAAAGAGAAACACAGACAAAATCAAAAGGGATCAACCCAACCCAACCCAACCCAGCAGCGGTTGATCGACCCGCGAGATGAGGCCTGAGAGGGGGATGGCATACGTCGTCTCATCAAAATCGGATCAACTCAACCCAACCAGGCCGAGAAAGATGAGGTAAAGCGACACGTATTTTCCATGGATGACGTCATTGATTGAAAACACGGCGTCCTGCAGCAATGGAAACGAAAGTGCATCGGGCTTTGAGGCCCAGAAGAAGGCTTGAAAAAAGTGTATCGGGCTTCGAGGCCCATCCACTGATACAGCCCCCACACACACTGCCGCTCTGGCACTGCTGCGAGAGATCAGAGACCCCAACCACATGCCTTTTCGAGTACAATACACGAATGCGCTTGGTTTCGTCGATCGACGGTCGACTAGCCAAAGAGAAAAATCAACATCATTGGTTTGCTCTCTATTCTCCGAGCTTTTTAGGGTTTTTCGGGTCAGAATCAATCATCATGTACGGTGCTTACGGGCCAAAAGGAGGGTATGTATGCTAATCTCTCTTTCGATTTCTGCGATTTCCCAATCCTTGCAAGGATAATTTCGGATGTGCTTTTCCATGCGTGTGCAGTTTTGTGTTATAGGGATTCAGATGACGCAATAACAAACTGCTTTGGAATCCAATCCGTTACGGCACGAAATTGGACCGAATTATTCTCTACAAATGTTCTTGTTTTGTGGTTATCGGCCGCCAATTACGTTTCTACCACCACTCTTTAGGGTTTTAGGGTTCAGATGCTCGTCTGTTCTTCAAATACTCTCTACTCAGTAATTTGCCAAGTTAATTGCTACATGAGTTCTACGGTACGTTGCTTTACAGTCAAGTAGGTTTAGGGTTTCTCATCTATAATATTGTCAATTTCTTAGCATTGAATCATTAGGGAGAATCTCTTGTGTGATAGATTCTGTCCATTGAAAAATCTTTGATTCTTTGGCACGGTGTATGTCTTGTATCGTGACTTGTGATGACAATTGGATCTTATGCTTGGTTTTCCCTTGGCTAAAATCTTGTTCAACATGGATATACCAATTTCCACCCCCTATATTGTACACGCTTTCATTGTGTCTGCATCATGTTTTATGACTGATGTCCTTCTAGTGCTTTTGTATGGTTTACTTTAGAACTAATCTGTAGCTCAAATTCGTTTCGGGACGTTTAGGAAGAGGGTAGGCTTAACTGTTACCCGTGCTGTTTAGAGAGCCCCTTTTTTTAATTTTTTGGGTACTTAAGAATTAAGATGTGCCATATCAGCAACAGAAACCATGGGTTGGGTCTGGTTATATTAACAGGTTAAGTGGGGGATTCTTTTTTCTTGTGGGTATCAAAAGGGCGATCTTGGGAAGGGGGGGTTGAGGACGGGTACGAGGTGGGATCAAAGAGAGGAAGAATGACGGAATCAAATCCCTACTTCGCAGTGAACAGCGGAGCAAGCAGATTCCAGCCTTATGCTTACTATGGAAGCAGCTTTCGGTTATCTGGATTACCGATCGCTCGTCTGAGGGGCCTCCCGTTCAACTCCACTGACATGGACATCCTGAAGTTCTTTGTTGGTTTTGATATTGTTGATGTCCTTCTGGTCAATAGAAGTGGTCGCTTTTCAGGAGATGCCTTCGTGGTCTTTGCTTCAACCGTGCAGGCTGACATGGCTCTTCAAAGAAATACACAGAATATGGGTCCACGATATGTGGAAGTTTTCAGGTGCGGGAAGGAAGAATACTACCATGCTGTCGCTGCAGAAGTGAACTATGAAGGAGCTTATTACTATGAGTATTGTGGCAGCCCTCCTCCTGCAGGCCGTCCAAGGAAGGACAAGGACCAACTGGAGTACACTGAGATACTCAAGCTACGTGGTCTCCCATACTCGGTGACGAAACCAGATATCATCAAGTTCTTTGTAGACTTCTATCTTGTAGAAGACAAGATACACATTGCACGCCGTCCAGATGGTTTCTCATTGCTCCGTGCCTTTTAATTCGTGTAGCTCATAACCAGAATTCTGGGATTTCATATGTTAAATTAGAGTGGAGGACATTTCTTTTTGGATCTTCCTAGTCAGATCTTCCTTACGAACCGAGTTCTATCAACACTGCACAGGTCTTGCAAATTCACTTAACTGTTCATCGTTGTTGAGATTAAGTTGAGCTGTTTTGATTATTATTCATTGACATGCACTTAGCTCTTTGCTTGTTTTCCGCGGGTTGATTATTCTTGTCTTTCTTGAATGGCCGTCAACCGCAAGTTTTCAGTACAGAAGGTGGTGGATGGGTTGCTGCAGAACTTCTTGTGTGTAGTAAGAAATGGTATATTGAGATGGCCGTGCACCAGCCCATGATATCACAATGACCACGATGTATTTTGCAGGGAGTATATATCCGATGAACATGGGGCGTAGGGTGAAATTGTCTATCAATAGCGATCGCTATTATGTTCGTGAAACTTGAGATAAACTGTTGGTTCAGGAATGTGTTTTTGTCATTCTAATTTGCCAGGGGAAGTTCTACTGATCCGTTCAATGAAGGGCTACATCAATAGATCGTTTGATCGGGGTTTTCACCTTGGCATTCTGTGAATCAGATAATATATTTCTTTAATTTCATGTGATTTTCAGATTTCTTTATTTTTTGAGGATATTAGAAAATAATCCTTTTGTTATTCGTAATAAAAATAAAATTATATATTTTTTTTGTTTTTTCCCGATGCCGTTGGGTAATTGTTGTTGTATATATTCACACAGGTCGCCATGTTCGGTTCTAGACCCTAAAGATTGAAGCCACGTTCCTATATACTAATAAGAAAAGGAATATTAAGAGTTGGGAATTGGTGACCAAATAAGACACAAAGTCGTATCGGTGCTTATTTGGGATATCCAGGCTTGATTCTGTTGCATCGATGCTTATTTTGGAGATGGCTTGGCAAATAACCACAATCTGTAGACTGGCATAAAAGAGGTTGTATTGTACGAGAGACGATCAGCCGATCAAGATCAATTTGGCAGATTCACTGTAAAAACTTCAGACTCAAAGATAGAAGTTCCGTTTTCTAGGAGAGGACAAGTAGCAAAAGTTCTGGACTCTGAGCTGAAGACTAATGCTGTGTTTGCTTTGGTGGAATAGAGGAAGGAAAGGAATGGATCGTTATGTCAGAATGAAAAAAATAAAATAAAAAAATGTTTGTTTTTGTCACTTGAACGGAATACATCATTACTTAAGCAATCATATTTCTTTGGTTAACTTGATTTTCATTCCTTATCATAGGATAAGGATTGGTGGATTCCAGGAGAAAAAGGAATGAACCTTTTTCAGTTTTTTTATAAATTAGAACTAAAACAAAAAACAAAATAAAATTAAAATGAATTCAAATATAATTATAATTAAAATAAGGAATTATAAAATTATAAAAGTAAAATAATTAATTTTATAAAAACTAAAAATCGAAAATCGAAAATTTAAACATAAATTTAATTAAAAAAATTAAAATAAAATAAAATTAGAATTAATTAAAGTTGAAATTTTTAATTTTTTTCAAATGTTTATTTTCATTCTAACTGCACCAAACGAACTCATATGGAATGGTATTCACTCTTTTCATTCCTTACTCTACTTTTTCGGATATTTAATTCCATTTCTTTTCAAACTCATCCCTGCCAATCAAGCAGTACGCTAATCGTTGAGCATTTCAAAGCGAAAGTTACTGCAGCAGTGTAGCAGGTACATGCCATTAAGACCGAGCCTAAGGTGAAAGAGATGTACAGATAAAAAAACAGAAGATCAGCAGCTAGTGAGACTTACCTTACAAGAAGGGCTGGAGGGAAACTACCATTCAAACTACTAGTGCAGAAAAGAAGTAGACCAATAAAGTCAAAACAACCAGTAATCACACCAATCAGTCTCCATATCGCCCTCCTCCCATTCCTTTCATCATATAACATGGATCGTTTCCCATCTCCTCATTCTCCTCATTCTCATCCCCAAACAGAAACCACACAAAACAGACAGATTTTGGCATCTGCAGATCCTCCATTGAGTCACCACGGCAGAGCTCTCGTGCCTTTCATCAATCAAAATACTTCAGGTAATTCAGTAAGATGAAACCCCATAGCTCCTCTTACATCATCCGAAATAATTTCAAATGTTTTTTTTTTTCCAACGAGAATATCAATCAGTTCCATGTTATGTTTGACGAAATTAACGGCGATAATTCACATCAGTAATCACCAATCTTCTTCACATATCTATGGGACGAAACTAATTCATCCAGACTGCCATGCCACAAACAACATAAATTAACTCACACCTGAATTCAGATTTCCACAGGAAAAAAAAAAAAAACTTCTCGTTGGTTAATTTACAGCCCAGGGAACAGAGACAACAAACAGGCATGGTACAGTCGGAGCCAACCTCAGTGGCGCTCCTTGAGCTCTCGTCTGTCTCACAAGTCGATACCACTTGCTTGGGTTTCGATACGGTCTCAACGGATTGTATGGTATTGTGTGATCCCACGTTTTGGAGGCAACTTCCTGAGTATGAATAGCACCAGACTTGAAGGCACTATCTCCACCAACTAACAAAACCAAACATCAAACCTCTACAGATTAGATCAAGAGCAAATTATCAATAGTATCACAGTTCTACACATCAATAAGAAAAAAAAAAAGGAAAAGAAAGCACTGTTAGAAAATGGACATTATCTTATTTCGTACGTTCATTCTGATGCTTTGGTATGTGTTTTACATTTTAGCTCACTTCCATCATGACGCACAAACGTCCCAGGGAAAAGCTTGGTACACTATGTTTAGCAGACTCTGGTGCACACAAACCATTCTTCAGCAACGTAAGTTCTTTGAAACATTACATAAATATAAAGGGAAAGTTACTACCATTATTGGTGAGGGTAATTTAGTTGCAGGCTCCAGAAGAGCTTGCATGATATTCCCTATGAGCACAAAAATTGTCATCAATGATGCCTTATTTTGTCCACGGTCGAGACGAAATCTACTCAGCATTAGGGATATCCGTTCCAATGGGTTTCATGTACGTATCCCTCACCCACAAGGTTGATTCTACAAAGAAAACTGTGGAAAGACTAGTCATTTCCTTCTGGGTTATATTATACTCTCATACAAGAAAAAGCTGTTGTGAACCTGAAGATCGTGGTCGAGAATGGGAATGTGAACCCGAAGTTCATGGACTGGAACGTGAACCCTTGATTGTGAACCCGAAGTTCACGATCACGAATGGGAATGTGGGTTCACGATCGCGAATGGAAATGTGAATCAGAAGTTCATGATCGGGGATGGGAATGTGAACCCGAAGTTCATGATCGGGAATGGGAATGTGAACCCGAAGATCGTGAACTTCACGATCGGGAATGGGAATGTGAACCCGATTCCCATTCCCAAAGATCGAAGATCGTGAACTTCACAATCGGGATCCCGAACCCGAAGTTCACGGGCGGAAATGGGAACCCGATGGTCACGAACAAAGACACCTTCCAGTTGTGGCATGGCCGTTTTGGCCACCCTGGATTCATTATGATGTGTCGGATTGTGATGCATTTTGTTGGACATACAATAAGTCGTGGGACATGCAATATTTGGCACATTACCAACAACTACACTTGTCTGAACAGTTCAGAGATGCACTCACCAAATAGTATATTAGATTTAGAACGGGGTGATCCAAGACATCCAGATCCACAGCTTTATCAAATGCACTGATGCACGTCTGTCGGGAACAAGAAAGGAAAAAAGAAAAAAAAAAGTGACTAAATAATGTATACAGCACCTCCAATTTATATCGCAACCAAGCAGCAGAGCTTCTCTAGTATAGTTGGGGTTAACAAGGTTAAGAAAGCTGTTTATAACCATCTTAATAAGTTAATTTTGCAGGAATATCACCAAAGTATCTTACCATGACACATCTCACAAGGAAACATGAGAAACATATGGTTGTTACATAGCCAACCTGCACAAGGTAAAAAGTGCAGCAACAATTACGATCTAATATTGAATCACCATAAACCAGAAAGAAGAGAAATGCCAAACACCTCTTGGAGCTTTTTCCGTCGTCCTTTCGATTCCACGGGGAAGCGCTGAAGCATTAAGAAGAGCCTGCAGAATGATAGTCGGAAGAAACACATTATAATGTACGAGAAAGCCAGAGCTACAATATGACCTGTTTCAAGCATGAAGTGAAGCATAAACTGGAAGAACAAAATCAAGTGCTTGCAAATGTTCACAAGTCATGACATAAAGCAAATCAAGCCCACTTAGATGTCCTCAGCTGAGGGTTAAAACTTGAAATATAAACCTCGATCGTCAAACTGACACGTATTGATCTCAAGATCTTGCTATACTATTAGAATTCAATGACAGGATCCGTGTCAACTATTTGGCTAAATGTTATGCAAATTGTAGATACTTACCTTCCTCCATAAAGAAGAAATCCAAGGGCAGCAAACAGAGAAACACCTGACATTTTACAAGGATAGGTATCTTAAAAGGAGCATATATAACCATCCAAAAAAAAAAAAAAAAAAA
>LIEC01007495.1:0-93758 GCA_001925005.1 Drosera capensis
GGGGGGGAGTGACCTGCTGGTCATATGCAACACGGGGATGACTCACAAAAGATGCTAAAATTTTTGGAAGCATAAAGTTCATGGTAAATATTGGATGTCACATGGTCTTCACTTCAATAGTTTTCATCTACATCTTCACAGCAACATTAAAGACGGGATCGAGGGAATCTACTCTTTTGGTAAGTTCACATATACATCAGCCATGAGGCGTAGCAAATAAATTCTTCATATAGACTTTCACAATGCTTAGATGAGACAACAGGTTGGACTAGAGATTCTCAAACGACAGGGAAAATAAACAGCATTCATGCCATCAAAGCTATCAGATCAGTGGGAAAACATATCTGTGCTATATAGAGTTTCAGGATACTTCACTCGTGAAGATAAAATAAGCAATCGAATCATTTGCGTGCGATCTTGCACTATCCGACAACAGAAAATTAAGATCCTGCTTGTCAATCAACGTACCGAACTCAGGATGCAAAGCAATAGAATGCTACTGATGTTTGCAATGAATGATGCGGCTAAAAAATACACGAACTCAAGGAGTAGAATAGAACATGGATATACCTCTGGAACATTGAAGAAAACCAGCCCTTCTTTTTTGTTTCACCCTTAGCATCACCTTCGACTTGCTCATCTTCATCAACCTCGCTGTCGCTACTAACAATTTCTTCTCTATCCATCATACTCTCACCCTCATCAACAGCTACGACCTTCACATTGTCATTCCCTTTCTCGTCTACAGGATCAGTATAATCTAACTTGACCTCTGGAGGAGAATCATCCCAAACTCGATTCTTTTTCACCATCTTTTTCTTGGATTCCACTTTAGGACCCTTGGTAGTAACAGTATCAGTTTTCTTTCCACCTTTCGATCGTATTTTCTGTTGAAGCTTATTTACATCAAAAGCCCCATTTTGGGAGACCAATTCCTTCTTCCCATCTACACCGCCTTTCTCCTCCCTTACACCACCATTTACATGCCCATTCTCAAAACCAAGCCCCTTCTCCGACTCACCATCGCCCCCATCACCCTTCACATCACCCGAAGAACCACCTTTCTTCCCACCCTGATCAGACCTCCCCTTCCCCGTCAGCTCCACCTTCCTAGTCCCAACCTTTGCCCCAACCTGCACCGCCGACTTCTTCATCTCCTCAGCCCTCGCCTCCGCCTCCATCCTCAGCTGCTGAAAAATCCCTTCAAACTCATCGTACTCTGTCTTCTTTGGATCATAAATCCCCGCAAACTCCTTCTTCACCATCGCCAACAAATCATCCACATAAAGCAAGTGCAGAATCCTCTGATACACCGCCACGAAAACAAGCCCCAATTCATTATGAAACGTCCATTTCAGCGTGTACGACGCCCCGGGAACATCATAGTTATACGAAACCGCACCCGATCGCTCCTCCAAGAGACATGATCGGATCAAGGCGTCGATCGGGGATCCCTGAAGCGCCTTGCTGATCTCCCTACATGCCCAGAGAATCAATCCACCTCGAGTGAACACCAGAAGCTGCTCCAACATCTTCTCCTCCGATTACTCGCTCTTCTCTGCAAAAAGAAAAAAGAAAAAAAGAAAACAGAAAATCGAACGTTAGAACAAGAAATCGAAATCGAGAAACGCGTAGAATGAAAATGAATCGTTGATTTGACGGGAAACGAACATTTCATTGATTAGGGATTGGGATTGATTGATTGATGGAGGAATTGGGGGAGATTTTGGAACCCTAGAATTGAATTGAATTGAGTTGAATGAGAATCGAATTTAAAATGGGGGAAAGGAAAAAGAGGCGAACCTGGCGTTGTGGGGAGAGTAGAGAGAGTGTTGAAAAGGCAAACAATGGTCAACCGTTACACGCAAATTTAAACCGCGGGTTTGTATAGCGATCATGGTCTAATATTAAGTTTGATCATGGTTGCAACAACTTTTATGGACGTGAATGTTTATGTACGTTTGACGATAGTGATTGTAATTGTTATTGTTCCCTATGCCCAAGTTAAATTACATTATTTTAATAAAATGTTTAAGATGAAATTCGATCGACATGATTATATAAATAAACGTTTTATTTTGACTATTAATATTGGAATTTCAATGATTATATATATTACGTATTTTGTTTATATGTTATAGTGAAACCTTGTATGAGCATCATATATGTCGATTAATAAATGCAACTCAATTGAACTAAGGCAATACTAAACGCGACCAAGGTAGAACATAAATTGGACCAATTAGACCAGTAGAACACATCGAAACAAGACTTAATAAACAAATAACCTCACAAGAAAAAACTTTGCAGGATCATCATAACTCTCACACGCAATCAAAACATGACTAGACACACAACATCAAAAGAAGAAACCCTACAGAAACATCTTCTAAATCTATCAAAGAAACCCAATCAACACACTGAACACATAACATATAAAAAAAGATCATGAAAGCCAGAAACCAAAACAAATTGATCGATTCATGGTTTTCGTTGACCAAGAAATGGTCGAAGATGAGGAGGAAAGAAACCCAAATGAATCAAAACAAACACAAGAATCCTGTTATCATATTGATCAACAAATAGTCGAAGATGAGGAGGAAAGAAACCCAATGTATCAAAACAAACAAAGGAACTTGTCTTCATATTGATCAAGAAATGGTTGAAGATGAGGAGAGAAGAAATATCAAAACAAACCCATACTGGAATCCTGTTTTCATATTGATCAAGAAATGATCGAAGAGGCGACTAAGCGCAGAAACCAAAATAAACCCAAGAAACTTGTTTTTATTAATCAAGAAATAATTGAAGATGAGTGCGGAAGAAACCCAAAATGTATCAAAACAAATTCACGAACCCTGTTTTCATTAATCAAGAAATGATCGAAGATGAGGGGAAGTAACTCAAAATGTATCAATATAAAGCCAGGAACCCTGTTTTCATTGATCGAGTGGAACAAATCGATTATACCAACAGAAAAGCAAAAACAAATCGATTAATCGTTTTCATTGATCGAGAAACCCAGGAACAAAAAAAAATCGACAATGAATTGAAACCAAGGAACCAAAACAAATCGACAAAGATCATGAAACCTAGAACCAAAAAATAAAAATAAAAAAATCGACTAATTGTTTTAATTAATCAAGAAACGAAGATGAAGGGAAGAAACGTAAATATATCGGGTTCAACACCAATAATGAATTGAAAGAAAACATGACAATTTCGAGCTAACTCCCAGTTCTGTTCATGGTTCTCATACAGTGGAAGGGTGATCATATTTGATCCTTAAACTTCGACGTGCCTCTCCGCGAATGTAGACTGCTGCCTAAGAGAACCGCAGCATGTTGATTTTCCGACACCTTTGTCGCCAGCCACTACCATCTTCTTCTGCTCAATTTCTTTGAATCTTGTTCTTGAGGGAATATGAGTTCTACTGCGTTGAATTTGTTATTTGAGCGGGGAAAGGGAGTAGAAGAAGAAGATGACAGTTGGCCGACGACCTCGACTTCTTTTATAATCTCTCCGTTCTATAGTACATGCAAGGAGTAACGGAAACGGAAAGCAAAAAAGATGGCAAAAGAGGAGGGATTCAATATGCAACACAATCCCACGCAACTCCCACCTCAAACTTAATTACCTGGGAACCTTTGTTGAATGTATGAATTGAAGGCTATTTGATGCGGTGGATAGAATTACAACCGGGTAAGAATCAATTGATGTACCAAATTAGAACATATTTCACACCCTTTTTTTTTTTTGAAAAAATGTTATTTTTATTATTTATCGAGATTTTAATAAACAGATTTATCAATTAATCAAGTTTCTTGTCGGTAAAACTCGGACTATAAGACATTCCATTAACTTCATGTGAATAATCATCATCAAGACTGTAGTAGTATATATTAAAGTCTGTTGTATATCAACAAGACAACGTTGCCACTTTGTTTAGCACTTCACATCAGTATTAGTGCCCTAGGTTCGATTCCTGCGATCTGAGGGGAGGGGATAAGGAGAAAAACAAGGATAGAGAGAATAGAAGGAAAACAAAGATAAAGAATTCGAAGGATGGTATAGCCAAAAAGATGATCTGAAACGAGATAAGAAGAAGTTAAACGTGACTCGAAAGAATAATTGGGATATTTCTGATTCAATTAAAACTCATGTTAGGAACATGATCTCTCAATGACATCATTTAGACCTTTTTAGACCTTATGATAATCCTATTAGAGTTATTATCACAGAACAACTAGATGCACGTACTGATTATGCTTAGATATGATCATGCCGGATTCCGGTCGCCAGGTTTTGATGAAAATTTGAGCTAGTCGGCTCACAAATCTTTACCTTTGGTATTATGCATTTGTTTAAAGATTAGTTGAACCGCCAAAATTGACCATAGAGAGACATTGAGAAACAGATGCAGAATGCTTAAACTTTAAGAGGACAGCTTCTTTGTGTGACAACTTATAAGATGAATCGTGTTAATTAGTTTATGCTGATATCATGTTATAAGTATAAGATCGATTCAACATATATGCCATCTCGATACCAGGATAAATTATGTTTATGGTTAGTTCACCAAATCTCTATTAATCTATGATCTAAGATAACATAAGCAATGACATTAAGCGAAAACGATTGAGGAACACTTTGCTTATCTTCCTCTGCGGAACGAAAAAGGCCTCTTTATTCTTAAACATCATGAAAGTAAAGTTTTTAGCCTCAAAGTTTGATGGGTGAAAACGAAATTCCATGAGTTGTACTTATCTAAAGATCTTTTGACTTAAAGCTCTATCATTTTCTTTTTTCAAGACGAACTTTTGATTTAGTTGCATTTCATAGCATCTAGATTCCTAGAACGAGTTTCAAAATTGACATAAACATTAACTAAACGTCATTTTGTTTTGAGAAAATTCTATTATGGATCACCTGTATATAAAAAAAAACTTTAATAATATTCGTTATTCATCTAATTAGATTTCAATCTGAGTTTTTTTCTTTATTAAAGATAGTTTTTATTTTGAGACCATTTTTTTTTTAAAATCGACATTTGGATTATCATATCAACAGAAAGTGTGACTATTAGAAGAATGAGCCGCTGAAAATTTGGGACATTATGTATTGAAATGACTAAGAAAATTCGGCATATCTGACTTGAAATGACAAGTCAACTGCGATTGGAAGGAATTTTTTATTTTATTTTTTGACAAAAGTATTTGCGTTGAAATTTAGAACTTGACTTAGGCATATCTGACCATTTTGCTAGATCCAATGATTGTGACGTAGATATAGTTACGTGTGGACTTTGTCATCTTCATTTGTTTAACCTAAACAAATTAAGTAAATTGGAAAAAAGGACTATCAGAAATTCCTCATGAGTAACAAACCAGCAACAATAGATAAAATTTCATTAATTTTTAAATTCAAAACAAAATAAAAATAATGATTGATTTGATTTATTATTATTATGTTATTGCACATGAACAACTTCTATTGTTTCTTCTTGTTATCCTAAGCAAATACGTATGGCTTCAAGCAAGAGTGTTCTTTGGAATATGATATGTTTGCATTTTTCATATAGACTGCTGGCTTCGTAACTGCAAGAATCAAACATTTCGCATAAAAGAACACGCTAGTATGCTCAATATCATGTTGATTCACACCGAAAGAATATTGAACTTATTTTAAATATGATCTTCGATCACATTCATTCAAATATAAAACAGTGATTATATATATATATATATATATATATAAATGGGTATATATTATGACATATTTAAATTTAAATATATTTAATAAAAATATGAGAATAGATATATAAGTAATTATATATGTTATCCTACTCCATATTTGATCCATCTATGTTCGACTAATAATTAGGTTGACCAATGAGATGCGGACCCGGAGTGTGATATTTTGGCATCATATAATGTCGCATCGATGTTAAATATGCATCAAAAGCAAGACATCTAAAGGAAAAAAAAGGGGTACCAAAAAGGCATAAAATTAAGGCACATGGTGCTTGCTTGACAGTTGGAAAGAACAACCGTGAGAAAAAGACCCCTTTTGCCACCAATTGATCAACCCAATACCACAACACAATCATCATGGCTCACTCCCAATACACAAGGTTTAGGCCAAAATAATCTCAAATGGAGATTATAACATTCGAGATCTTGTCTATCATTCAATGATACATTTTTTTAGTTGATGCAAAACATTCTAACTAGTTCAAGATTTTATTTTTTAATCTACAAATGTCGATCACATATTTTTTGGAAAAGATTTTAGGAAAGTGTCATGAAAAAAATTTAAGACCTTGAAATTCTTACAAATATGTTATTGAAAAATAAAACTTCAATCAAACTAGTTAGTAGCTCTAACAATGCACTTCTTACACGTAAGATTCATTCATATTGTAACTAATATACCATACAAAATTAAAGGGGATTAAACAACTCAATAATTACATCTACATAACGCTCCACCAAATCAGATCAAAACCACATCTACATTCAAGTCATACGCTATACATTGCTTTCATCCATATTGGTTTCTTCCTCTGTTACACACACATAAAAAAAATCCAAACTTTCGATCAAAATTTTCACAACATATAAATTTTCAAATCTGAACAACAAAAACCGAAAAAACTCCCACTTTTCAACTTCTCCTTCTCCCCTCCTTCCACCATTTTCCTCCCCCAAAATCTCACATTTGAAAAACCTCACTGCCCAAATCCCCAAACCCTAGATTTTTCCCCTTCCCCTGATTTTGGGATTTCTCAAACCACAATCCCAAATCCGATTCCGCCATCGACCCATTTCAATTAAGGTCAAAAGAGAGATGCCCACGTCGATTTTCGCCGGAATCGTTATCTGGGCAGTGATTTCCGGCACCGTGGCTGTGGTAGGCGGTGGTGGGTTTCAAAGGAGTTTGACTTTGCATAGAAGTTTTCGGAATGATGAAAGGGTTGATTTTGGTCAACTGAGGGCGCGTGATCGGCTCAGACATGGGAGGTTGTTGCAGAGCATTGATGGGATCGTTGGGTTTCCTCTTGCAGGGAGCTATGATCCATACACTGTTGGGTATTTTGATTAGATTTTGATTCTTTGGGGTTATCTAGAGTTTTGTTTGATGGGTTTTGGTCGAATTTCAAGTCTTGTATTGGAATGATGTTTTATTTGATGATTAAGTGGTAATGTTGAAAATTTTTGGTGTGCATTTTTGTGTTCAATGATATTTGTTTTTGATTAGTATATGCGAGATTGATGAGTTTCGGAATTAGTTTGTGGCAAAATTTGTATACCTTTTTGATATTTTGTTGTTTTGGGATCCAACTAAGCAGATTTTAATTGGTGGAGAATCTGAAAACGATAGTATATTTTTTGGTTTTTGTTGGCTTTTGATATTTCTTTGTCTTGAAGAATTACCTTGTCGTATCAAGCTCCTGCACAATCACTTTTAGTTCTTTTGGATATCACATGCCAAGTTGTAGCTTTAATAAGTGGGAGGTCGACGACTCCATTTCAAAGAATCTATGCAACATATTTGAGGGTTATTTTCAGGGAAAAAACACAATAAAATTCATCTTAGAAAGATAGAATTTGCTTTTTTTTCTTTTTTCAAAGATAGGTGGCCTTTTTACATCGGACTAAGGTCATAGTGATTTTTGTTTATAATCCCTTTATTTGGTTTATCAGAATTGGTTTTGATGCCTCTAGTTTCTATGCTTTATTTTGGCTTTTGGTTTCTTCTCTCATGTCCTCTTTGTTGTCATTTGATTATTCAAAATGGTTTATATAGCTGAGTGCTGAAGTCTTGTACACTGAGGTCATTTGTTGTCCTGTTTGAGTATCTGATATAGCCGAATGCTGAAGTTTTGTACACTGAGGTCATTTGATTGTTCACAATGGTTTATATTTTGTAGGCTTTACTATACTCAAGTGAGTATAGGAACTCCTGCACAAGTTTTCCATGTACAGATTGATACAGGAAGTGATGTTTTATGGGTCAGTTGCAGTCAATGCTCAGGTTGCCCGACGTCAACCGGCCTCAGTGTATAAACCTCTCTTTGATCGTTCGTTAGTTGTATGCTTTCTATTTACCAAAATTGATGGAAATATATTGAATCTTAATAGTATGTGTTTTTGGTTTGTTCTTTGTTCTTTCGGAGATAGATTCAGCTCAACGCTTTTGACCCATCAAGCTCATCGACAGCAACCATAGTCTCTTGTTCATCTTCACTTTGCAGTCTGGGCACTGATTCATCGGATAGCGCTTGCAATAGTGAGACAGATCAGTGTAGTTACCGGTTCACTTATGGGGACGGGAGTGGGACAGTAGGTAACTATGTATATGATGTTCTACATCTCGAAACGGTTGTGGGGAGTACATGGACTACAAATAACTCCGCCAAAGTGGTTTTTGGGTGAGCTTTCGTGTTTTTTTTTGGTTGCATAACTTGGAGCTTTTCTGAGTCCTGAAGCAACAACCACCTTCAAAAGCTGAATTGGCTGCCAATGAAACTATATGCCGCATTAATTCAATGCATATCTGTGTATTTTGCATGATTTTCTCGTTATTATGCTTTCCATTGCAGTTGTAGTGAGCAAGTTACAGGGGATCTAATCAAGACAGATAGAGCTGTTGATGGAATATTTGGATTCGGGCAGCAGGCAATGTCTGTTGTTTCGCAATTAGCTTCAGAAGGAGCTACACCACAAGTGTTCTCACACTGCTTGAGAGGGGATTCTGCTGGTGGGGGTATATTGGTTCTTGGTGAGATTGTGGAGCCTGGAATTGTCTACACTCCTCTTGTTCAGTCGCAGTAAGCTCTTTCCCTTTACACTTTTCTGACCAGTCGTTTGTTCATTTCGGCTGTGGGTTTACTCCTACAATGTAGTTTGTTCATGGTTGATTCTTATATTTATGTGGTGATCATGGTTTCGGTCCGTTTTGCTCTTATGGTAGCTTGACCTACTAGACAGCGAGTTTCTCAACATGATAGAGAGTAGGTATGACTAGCATTCAGAAGTCTGAAACCTGTTTCCAATTGAGTGTAAATATAATTAGTGTGAATTTCTCGACAGAACTACCTACTGCTTATATTACTTTTGCTTGCTGAACCTATTTGCCTTAATCCTCTTAAGAGAATTGATATCCCAGGGACTTCCTGAGACAACCTTTGTATTTTGACTGCCAGGCCTCACTACAATTTGAATCTGCAAAGTATTTCCATCGATGACGAAACAGTGTCCATCCCATCATCAGCATTCACTACATCTTCGACAAGTGGAACTATTGTTGATTCTGGAACAACTTTGGCTTATCTAGCAGAATCAGCTTATGATCCTTTTGTCTCTGCTGTGAGTAGAATGTTCGTTGGGTATGGTTGTCTTGGTTTCATTGTGATTATCTTGACCAGAGATGACCTTACCATTTTGTCTTCCATTTCAGATTTCCAATGCCGTCGCTCAATCAGTGCGTCCTTTACTTTCGCAAGGAACACAGTGTTACCTTATAACAGCCAGGTATATTTTTCAACTCCTCACACAGTGCTAACTTGTCTGAGGTGAGACAAATATCCACCTTGCAGCTGCAAAAAGTGATTAGTATTGTATCTCGTGATCCTAATGTGTTGCACGGCACGATCCGAATTCTAATGATATGGACAATTGTTTATAACAATATTTGTGGTTTTAGCAGAACTACGGTCTAACTTAGAAATATGAGCGAGTTTATATGATGGTGATTAATTATCGTCAGAATCACTTGTTTACGTATCAGAACTACGAGTTGTAGCTGCTCCATGCTGCAGGAACACGAACCTTACTCCGTCTTTCATGGAGTTTGAATCTATCTCTTACTACTAATTGTTTACATAACTTATGCAGTGTGGACCAGATCTTCCCTAATGTCAGTCTCAACTTCGCCGGCGGTGCATCCATGATTCTAAAACCAGAAGATTACCTACTGCAGGCAAACTCGATTGTATGTTAACATCTTTTAATTAGATTTTATACGACCTGTGTTTACATATGTCTTATCTTATGTTAATTTTCAATGATTGTTGAATGGTTTTACAGAATGGTGCTGAGGTCTGGTGCATCGGCTTTCAGCAAACGCAAAGTCAAGAGTTGACAATTTTAGGAGGTGAGTAAAATCAAATGTTAATGAAGTGATCACTTTGCTTTCGCTATCGTGATCTCAGCTGAATTTCGTATGCCTTCATCATGATTGTTCTTTCTATTGAACAATTTCATCGTTTTCTCTTGTGTGCTGGTGCACGACAACTGTGCTGGTCACAGAATAGCTCATTGCATACGCTTAAAAGCAGCCTATTATTTTTTCTTGCTATTCGATAATGATGATTGACATTTCGTTCCACCTTTGATCGAGTTTTATGTCCTTGCCTTGTTCAGACCTCGTTCTCCAGGACAAGATTATCGTGTACGACTTGGAACACCAGCGGGTTGGTTGGGTTAACTATGATTGTAAGTTCTCCTTGTTTCCCTCGCTTAATACTCTTCACAAGGCACACAACTTCTAATAATGACCATATTGGTGATAGCAACGCTCAATGTTTCGCATAAATGCGTCCGGATTGATCCTATATTGAGTGTTCTCTAACATAATTTAGCTAGAGCATAAGCTTTTCAGGCTAATCCATACATCTCGAGGTCTACCTTGTGACCATATGTGCATCCAAAGGATAGCATTTGCGATTGCGAGTTCCCACATTATCCCAAAAAAATTGTTTCCGTCCAATTCTTCGCTTTCTGAGATTAGGTTCATCTTTACCTTCAACTTGTCCAGGTGCTTCATCGGTGAATGTCTCCACAAACACCAGCACGGGCTCAAACACGAATACATACATCAATACAGGACAGCTTCCCAGCAGCTCATCCAAGAACACACCATACATTATCCTTTTTTCTGCGATACTCATCTCTCTGCTTATACGCATATACTAACCCCTCCTCGACAGGAGGGCACAGGACACCATTCTTTCTATTTCCCTTTACACAGTCATCATGGCCGTCGATTCTTTCATACGTGCGTTACACATGACAGAGCATAGTTCTTCATCATCTCGAGCTGCATTGATGTTGCTCGTTATACACGCCTTGGTGGTCTTGAGTTTTCCCTACCCGCCAGCATACCTTCACTTATAGCATTACAGAGTTACTTTCGATGTTCGAGGCTGTATCGTGCATTTGTAGTTGTAAATTACATACCCAGATAGAGATACAGTTATTTATTCAGATTGACATTATAGTGACTGTACTCTTCGTTCTAGTGATCGTCTTTCCTTTATGGTGTATCGAGTGTTGACCAGGCATAGTCTACTCGACTTGACTCGATCAGTCGGGTATCAAGCTTAGGTTCAAGCCCTAACCCAACAATCAATCAGACGATTGGAGCGCAAACCATCATTGGTCAGGTTGACGTAGCTAATTCAAGCAGATTGGTTGAGCAACCTCGATGATAAAAGAGTAGTCTATCAATGAGACGACTGTATTTAACTTTTTGTTTTTTCAAAAAAAAAAAAAAAAAAAGGAAAACCGTTGTTGACGAGACAATAATTGATACATCCAATACAATATACTCACATTATTTTCTTGGACCAAAAACTCCTACTTTAATGTTTTGGTTGCATCAAATTGTATTTTGACAATATCAATCCCCCCAAAAAAAATGTTAATACCAAATACTCTTGGAGTGATAATCGTGTAATCCTCCCACAATATGATCAGGAATTTACCTCAAGTCATAATCTCCATACTGACCGGGCCAAAATCACCGAGGGCAAAACCGTCAAAACAAAAAGAATAGCAAGTCGCGGCCGTGACAAAATCCGTACTCCTCTCACCCCATTCGCCCACGCGCACTCTTCGGCTTTTTTTTTCTTATTTAGATATTTTATAAATAAAATTCTCAAATTAAAATCTCAAATAAATTAATTTTCAAACTAAATTTTCAAAATCTAGTGAAAGAAGACGTAACACGTTTTTACTTGACTTAATGGCGTACATCGTCTTCTATTGGTTAGGAAAAAAATCCATCACGCACATCCATTAATATCATATATTTATTATAAATATCTTAAATATTATTATATTTTTATATATTAATATAATATTGTTAAAATAAATATAGGAATATTTTTTCTTCATAACAAATATCTTAAATACATGGATAGTCTTTCCAATATTCATCAAAAATACCATTATTAAATAATACAATAATTTTTGAAGATTTTAGTTAAACTAATTCATATCCATGAATTTAGAATATTGGATTTGTCCCATCTTTCATGTGTTCCTGAAGAATTTCTCTCAACATCTTATCTGTCTTAATCGTTTGCTGCTATTTTCATCGATTTTTGGTTGTATCTTTGTATATATGTAAGAGATCACCGGATTTGAAAATATAATTTTTCACGTTGCAGGATCATTCTCGAGAAAAAGAATGTAATTCTTTATGCATTGAAGAGAGTCACATAAATTAACGGTTAGAAAAGTTAGCTTACCATCATAAAAAGATCAGTCGAGTATTATGCATCTCGGTGTCGTGCTTTGATTTCCTCCTTAGTAGAGATGAACATGATTTTTTTTGAACTTGTACTTGAGCTCGAAACTTCCTGATTGGTTGTGAGATTCATCGTCTGTCATGTAGGAATTTTGTGATTGTTGACATCGTTTTTCGTACATTTGTACGATCATGTAACGCCAAGTTGAATATTGATCATCCGTAATCTCAAACGGTCTAATGACTCCAGCTCCAATTCGTGGGCGACATGCATTGATAATTTTCCTTCTGAATCTTGATCTTCGGTACATCTCTATCCTCTTGTAATCTCTCTGGATAGGATAAAGTTCGAACGATTGGCCCATTGAATGACACTAACGGAAAAACAGAATCAATTTTTTTAGAATCAATCTAAATATAATTTAGACCGAGAGAATCCTCATTCACGTACATGATTTTCATTTTGGAGTTCGTTTTGAACATGTCATCCTCCACTCGAATCTGGCTCCCAACTGAGCGTAAGAGTCCTTCAGTAAGCGTATCTCAAATATTTTTAGTTGTCTATCGAAACAAAAGATTTCTTCCGTCGTCAGATCGAACAACCGATTCTCTCCTATGTGTAGTTTAATCTCTATCTTGATGAATCACATATTTCTATAAAATGAAAACGATAAGTAAAATCATAAAGAAATGTAAAGATGATGTGTGAAACGATAGCACAAAAGACATAATACAAGAAAATGGACCTTCTTTGCTAATATATTCCTCTCTTTTTTTTCCTCTTGATACTTCGAATGGTAGTCGTTTTAATAAGTTAAGAATCCATCCGTATCCACGATTCTAAGTTTGTCTCTACTCTATCCTATATTCAAAATATAGATCGTGTAGAAATAGATAACATAAAAGTACATATCTTATCTTAATCTGACATCTGTTTTTTTATACATAATAGGATATGAATTCGATGATATATCAATAAGTTGCAGAGCTGAATCAACAAAATATTTTTAATCGAAATCCTTTTATGAGTGCAGAAATGTATCATCTTTTTCTATTCATAGCCGAATCCAATTTTAAATTCGATTGATGATTGATTCATTTTCTTGATAAGACGCTGTTAATACATAATAATAATAACTGTTTTTCATTTCATCAATCAACAAAATAAAAAAATATAAAAAGGTCATAAATTATCGATTAATGAGAGGGACCGAATAAGTAATAAACCATTCCAAATTACACAAACATAGATGAAGTGTGGAAAATTGAACCTTCGAGACGTTACATAAGAAATTGTCACCAAAGGACATAGGAAATTTCCCACAAGGACTTTTGGCCTTTGGGTAGACAAGTCCATGCGTTTTCCCTCCGTCACTAAGCAGAACAATTCGAATCACCGCGCGTGTGTATAAACATCACGGACAAAAGGAGCGTGTGTTTGGTTTGGAACTTCACGGTGAAATGAAATGATCACCGTCAATACTCCTTTTGGAAGAAAATTGTTAATCGCCCATACCTCACCCCCGGTTGCTAAGTCCATCAAACACACATCCCAATATTAATTAACATCATTATAAATATATAATATAAAAATAAATTTTTTTATTGATCTTTGTCTTGTCAAGTTTTGATTGATTTATATTTATTAATATCTTATTATTTTAAATATAGCAATTTTTATTAATTTATATATGATTATTAAAAAGATCATAATTATCAACCATGCGAAAGATTTGACTAAATAATTAACAAGTATCATCAATTTGATTCAATAATAATGTGTCAAATCTATATCTTAAAAAAATAAAACCAAACCAAAGTTAAAATAAAATCGAAACACAACACATCTTAAAAGTGTTGCTCCCATATCATATTGAGTGTAAATGATATTACCAACATATACATAAACTTTTTCTTAATGTAAAATATAAAAATGAAAGAATAAGCTTTCATTTGCTCATTCATTCGTTTTGGTTGATCATGGAACAATTTCATAATCCATCATATTTTACAATACAAATAAACAATAATCATTATAAAAATCATAAACACTAAAAAATTTCAAAACTCATTGTATGATTTATATAATACATGTTAAGATCTAGTAACCAAATACTACCTCCGTCACAACAGAGTCGTAACCTTTGCTTATGTGACACAAATTTTTTTGTGTGTAACGAGTCGTGCGCGAGACGATCAAACGTCGTTTTATGTAAAATTGACGTGAAACATTAATAATAGTTTAAGTTGTGTTTTTCAATCTAAGGTCGTTGACGTAATTTTTTTGTATATTTAAGACGATTAACAAACCTCATCGAAATACGTGTTGAACAATACAATTATTATATAAGATTGTAATTTTATTGGGACCGATGGAGTATATAGTAACAATAATCATAATTTTAAAATTTTCAAAACAATAGTATTATTATTATATTTATATTAATTTATATTAATATTTTAAAAGAATTAATGATGAACATGGATCTAAAAATATATATATTTATAAAACTAAAAATACATTTACATTGAAATTAAATTTAAAAACAAAGCAACATGGTTATAAAATAAATAAATATTCAATAAAAAAATTAAATATGAAAACATATACAATATTGTTTATCCTTTTTCTTGTCAATTTTTACATATTTGTTTATTTTTTAAAGATTTTAATCTCATCAACTTTTTTATATTCCTTCAAATTTTTCAGATTCTAATTTTAGCAATTTTTTCATATTCCTTCATCGTTTTTTTAATTTTTCTTTTCTTTAGACTCAATTTTACCTATATATACTACTTACATTTTAAAGTTCATCACAATTCATTAAAATGTCATCCAATTCTACCAACAATAGTAAGAGTGTGCTTCATCAATATTGTTATAAAATCTGAACAATTTCAGCTCTTCATTTTCGAATTATACACTATAATTTATCAGATAGCATCTCAAATAATCATCGTAATTATACACTAGAATTTATCATCAATCAGATTTGTTATTTCGTAGACATAGCCACCTAATAAGTATTTATTAAGTTTCATAATATCATGTGTCATTATTAGAGGTAATTAGTATCACATTAACCTTTGAAACCTATTCACTTATGTTTGTTTATCTTTGAAATAGCTATTGTTTAAGTCGGGAATCATTTTGTTCAATTATTTTTACATTCACATTATCTAATACCTATAATCCCGACATGATGGTGAGAGATTGCTTCAAATGAAACTCGTGGATTGACCGATAGTTATGCAATTCGTTTTCTACTGTGAAATGAAGTAATGAACACCATTTCATATGATAGACGATTTGGAGAAACAATTGAATAGGAAATTTTTTGTATATATTTATGTATTATTCCCTCCGTCCCGAATAAATTATGAAGATTTGACTTATTATGATAATTAAGAAGTGGGTTGACTTAGTGAATTTTTATCATTTTGTCCTTGTGAATATGAAATGAAAAATATAAATGGGTGAAGAGAGAAAATTAATGATTGAGGTGATGATGTGATATAAAATAAGAATATTTTGAATTTTTAGTATTTTAAGTTTGTTTTTTATGGAAGTATTGGAATTTATTTAGAACGTCTATTTTCATTAATGTGTCATTATTTATTTTGAACGAAAAGAGTATTAATACATATTTAATTATAATGTAATGATTTTTTTATAATTTATTATCATTTTCTATTTAACATACTTTAATTCGATGAATGTCAATTTGTAAAATGAGATACGTGTTTAAAGATAAGAAAAACTATAATATGAACTAAATTTAAGTTTTATAAAATATAAAATTTGTATTTCTAATTTTGATATTCAATATTAGACTCGTTTGATATATATCATTAAATAACATTTAAAATTTCAAAAAAATGAAATAATAACAGAAACCATTCATGGGTAACAATAATAGATAAAACAAGTATAAATTAATTTGTTTTTGAATTTTGAAAACAATGAGATATGTAATTGTGCATGAACAATTTCTATTGATGTTCCTTTTTATCGTTAAAATTTTACATCAAAATAAAATAAAATTGTAATGTGATATTGGTTAGTTTTGGAAGTAAGACAAAAATAAATGACCGTGGGGTTATTGTATGTGGGGGTGATTAGCATTGCTGCATTTGGAACTCGACACGAGGCTAGTCTCCTCTCCCTTCCTTTCTTTCATCTGATCAAACAATGACAACTCAGCCGCCCCGATTTGACCGTTACCTCACTTCCGTGCCTCCCCAACCCACAACGAAACCACCACGAACAATCAACAATCCCATCACCTCTCCTCCTCAAAATGCCGCTGCCGCTCGCCTCCTCTCACACCACCAATGGATCCGAGCCCGAGCCCGAACCCGCTGCTCGGTTCCTTCACTTTCCCACCGTACGACGCCGTGCTCCCCCGCCACGTCGTCCCCGGAATCCGATCCCTCCTCGCTCAACTCGTAAGCAATCAGCACCATCTCGATCTTGATTTGATTTCGATGAGTGGATTCTGAATTCTAGGGTGTTGGATGATGATGAGTGATGCGTGATTTGTGGATTTGTAGGAGGTGGAGGTGGAGGAGCTGGAGAGGATTGTGGAACTGGAGCCGGTGTATGAGGAGTTGGTGGTGAGGTTTGAGAGGGTTTGGGATCGGTTGAAGGTTGTTTGGGGTGTTGTGAATCATTTGGCGGCGGTTAGGGATTCGAAGGAACTCCGTGCTGCGATCGAACAAGTTCAGGTTTGTGTACTCTGTTATTATGATTGTTGGCGAATTGATATATGTTTCGATGTATCGATGTATCAATGTTAGGATCGTTAGTGAATCGTTATATGTTTCGATGTATTGATGTGCGCTATTTGATGTGATGTAGTTTTCAGTCGTGTGTTAATTTGGGAGTATGCATGTTGCTACAATGCTAGTATTTGTTGGTCTTATAAGTATTTTTCATGTTAAATTTAGATGCCTCATTGATGAAGGTAGGATGCAATGCTTAATCATAACCATTAACCATACCTTTTTTTTCCCCTATGCAATCGAATTCTCCATTCTATCCTAATGGTCTATTTCTCTTTGTTTCGCAGCCAGACAAGGTTCGATTTGATTTAAGATTGAGCCAGAGCAAACCAATCTACATAGCTTTTAAAACAATCCGTGAATCATCTGATTGGCATACTTTGAGCGAAGCACGTAAACGTGTAGTTGAAGGTAAATAGATGAAGTTCAAGATACAAGGTTTCCAGTCCTGTTTTGTGATTGCTGTCTGCTTCTTCTTTGATCAGCAATTTTTATGGTGTAAGGTTAATGTCTATCTTTTGTGGTTGTGGCATAATGGCATTCCACGGTGTCTTCATTTTGTGGCTTATTTAATCATAATGTTTTCTATATATATTTGAAATGTTCATTTCCTCATATTGCAACAGTTCGTAGAAATTTCACATTTGCTTTTCTTCTCTAGTTATCTTCAACTCCATAAACAGGAGGCATTGATATATTCCGGTTGTTAAAATACATTATATTAGTAGTCCCTGAGTAACTTCTATTCCTTTCAGGCCAATTGAAGACGGCAATTCTTGGTGGTATTTCTTTTGAAGATGACAAAAGGAAGAGATTTAATGAAATTAAGCAGGTATTCTTCGCCTAAGTTCTCTAAATAGGGCTGAGAATCTATTGATGACATGCACATTTATGATTTATGCAAAAAAATTATGATGATGGCGATCAAGAAGTATTGAAGTTCGAAAACAATTAATGTAGAGGTTTCTCGTGGGCTGCATCGGAAAATAGGATTTTAAGTCTCCAGTCTCCTCTTAGTATAGCCATATCATACTCATAACCTGATAAAAAAATTCATGTGAAAAGTTACTTGTGAATCCATATTAGTAGGATAGCAATGGGATAAATGTCAGAGGAACTTAGAACCGATGTTTTAATCAGGCAAGTGAGTGGATGTTTGACTTGTTTAACAGGAGTTGGAAAAGCTATCATTGATATTTGAAGGGAATATTTTGGATGCCGTCAGGAGCTACGAGAAGTTGCTAACAAATAAAAAAGATGTTGAAGGGCTGCCTGCCACAGCGCTTGGATTAGCAGCTCAAATGGCAGTTTCCAAGGTATCTTAAAATATCAACTGCTTTTCTTGATCATAAAATTTCAACAGGCTCTGAAAATGTATAATTCTATTCGACCAGAGTGGATTGATGATTATAATCTTCATCATCATCTCCAATGACACAGGGCCACACAAATGCTACAGCCGAGAATGGGCCATGGGTAATCACTTTGAACCCTCCAAGTTATCGTTCCGTCATGCAGCATTCTCCAAATTGCGCATTGCGTGAGGAACTATACCGGGCTTATATAAAGCGTGCTTCTTTTGGAGACACCGACAATACGCCTATTATTGAGCAGATTCTTAAGCTTAGGTATGAAATGGCTAAGCTTCTTGGGTACAACAATTATGCAGAGGTACTGTGCATGGCAACTACACTATTTATGTTGTGAGACAATTGTGCACCGATCAGACTGATGAATTGGTGAAATGTGCATTAGTTAAGCATGGAAACGAAGATGGCTACAGTCGAGCAAGCTGAAAAGCTAATAGAAGATCTCCGTGTTGGTGCTTGGAATGCTGCAGTTCAAGGTAATATGTCTTGCTTGCAGAAGATAACAATTAGAATTTCGATAAAATTGTGTTTCAGTCTTTGAAATGATACATCTCGCTTAGCACGTGGATTGAACCTTGATCTAACCTTGTGTGAATTTTCAATACTCTAGAAAAATTAATATGTGCTTTTGATAACAGCGTGTGATTCAGGATGATATCTTGTGTAGATGATGTATGTATTCTCATGGTAGAAGTTCCTTTGGAGCTTTTTTCTGAACTGATTATGGTGATAACTTTCGTGACTGCAGACATTGAGGACATTAAGAAATTTGCTGAGAGTCAAGGTGCGGAAGAAGCTTTTGACATGAATAATTGGGATATTAATTTTTGGAGTGAAAGGCTCCGCGAGTCAAGATATGGCATGAATGAGGTATATGCAACCTGCTTTGCTAAAATGTGATTAGCTTTTACCTAACAACATTGAGGGTCCCTTGACCACTTTCTGTTCGGTATTTTTGGTGGTCCAACTTTTTTTTTAGTTGTATCACGGTTTGGGAGATAGGTTCCCGAAGATTGGAGCTCCGATAGCCGGAAGGTTTGGTGTATTTGTCAAAATTTAGATATAAGACAAGATAAAGTCTACGTAACATGGTTTTTGAAGCACTATTTTTACAAGGTGTCATCTACGTTGGCATATGTGGTGTAAGTGACACTAAAAAACAGCTCTGAAATGAACATTTACGGTCAGGATGGCTAGTCTTCTCACCAGGATTGAAAGGGTTATCTTTTTCATAGCTCCGTTGCAGTACATGATAGCTGTAATTCACTTACTGATGACCATAGTTAGCTTTCTGCACAGGCTACTAGATTGTATATGCATTTTGGAATAGCGTTCATTTTTGCATCATGTTGTTCCCTTATTTTCTCAATTCTCCCTGCATTTTTCATTTGCAGGAAGAGTTACGTCCATTTTTCTCATTGCCAAAAGTGATAGATGGCCTTTTTGATCTAGCAAAGAAGCTGTTTGACATTGACATTTGTCCTGCTGATGGAGAAGCTCCTGTATTCTTAAACTATATCCTTTTTTCTGGTGCTGATCCTCTGGCCTTGTTTGTCTCGTGAGAGTAATGTATTGTTCCTATTATTGCAGGTTTGGCATGATGAAGTCAAATTCTTTCGTGTCAACAATTCTCTTGGCACCCCGATTGCATACTTCTACTTAGATCCGTATTCCCGTCCTTCAGATAAACGTGGTGGAGCATGGATGGATGAAGCTATTGGTCGTAGTCATGCTCTTTCTCGTGATGGCACATCCATCCGATTGCCTGTTGCCCATGTAGTATGCAACCAGACACCTCCAATAGGAGCCAAGCCAAGCCTCATGACATTTCAAGAGGTTATTCCTAGGCTTAATTGGCATGTTGCTTATGATTTCATCTGCTCTCTGCATGTCACTATACAAGAATGAAGTATCTTGAAGTTTTACGTGGTTGTTTCCTTGGGTGAAATGGAATTTAGAGTTTTATAATTCTTTTGTGGTAGTTTTGGAGAACGTGTTTTATGTACATTTAGTATTTGGTTTTGCATTATCTGCATGCTCTTGTGAATCGAAATAGAGTTCTCATAGTTGGGTTTACCTTATTGAGCAGGTTGTGGCTATCTTTCATGAATTCGGCCATGCACTTCAACTCATGCTTACCAAGCAAGACGAAGGTCTTGTTTCTGGTTTGAGGGGAATAGAGTGGGATGCAGTTGAAGTAGCTTCACAATTCATGGAGACTTGGTGTTACCAGAAGTAAATTTGTCAAGTTTCTAGCACTGAGAAATGACTGCTATACGGAATTACTTGTAAACAAAATTATTCGGAGAATGACCAATTTCTTTTGTGTAGGGATGTGCTGATGAGCATTGCCAAGCATTATGAAACAGGGGAGAATCTGCCTGAAGAGATATGCATGAAAATCCTCTCTGCAAGAACTTTTCGTGCAGGTTCAGAGTTGCTTCGTCAGGTTCGTAAAGGGCACTGTTGATTCCTCAAGTACTCTACTGAGCTCTAAGAGATCGTAAACTTAATGTTCCATTCGCTTTTTTCATTTGGCATATTAGAGAGATAAGTTACCTGTGATATTGTCATCGTGCATCCTTCTTCCTTCCCCCCCTCCCCCCCCCTTCTCTAATGCGCGGTGAATGTCTTTTACTTGATTCTAGTGCAAAAGGTTTCCTCTTTGATGGGGTAATAACGGCCAATTTGTACATCACTTCAACCTGTAGATCATTTTTGCTGTGACTCAAAACTGTCACCTATGACATGTGACAAATCAAGCGCGTACCTCAGAAAATAAATATCCATGTCTTATAGCAGATGAGGATATCCCTTTTTTGATGAACTTTGTGGTGGAAATATAGTTAGACATATGTCTATTTCTACATGTTTGTTCGAGCATATCTGAATCTTTCAAGGACTTTTGAAAATTCAACTTTAAAAGCTGTCTTTTTATTCTATGCAGTTGAGATTTGCATGCATCGATCTAGCGCTGCATTCCATGTATATCCCAGGAGGTTCAGAATCCATCTATGACATTGATCAGAGCATCAGTCGAAAGACACATGTTATTCCGCTGCTGCTGGAGGACAGGTTCCTTTGCAGTTTCAGTCATATTTTTGCAGGTGAGCCAGATCACCATCCATCAAGATGAAATGTCCTTCTCTGAGGTGTGTTGACACGAGTGTTTTTCTTTTTCCTTTTGTTGTCAGATACATATGCTGCTGGATACTACAGTTACTGGGTTAGTAGCTTTCCTTCAACATTCTAAAATATTTTTTGTTTACTAGTGAAACCTTGATCTTTCCATTAGAGTGAACAACGTAAAGAGTTAACAACGGGAACAAAGGAAATGATTCCCAGTTTTTTTTCAGCTTCTATTCTCGAGGTTTTGAGCTAACATCAGAATGAATTACAGTGGGCAGAGGTGATGTCTGCTGATGCTTTTTCTGCGTTTGATGAGGTGGGCTTGGACAATGACAAGGTGAGGCTCTGAGTTATTTTCCCCAGTTTCTAAATGCTGTTGTTTGCATTTGCGGCTGTTAACTGTGGTGAGCTATGCATTGAATTGGATCAAATAAGTTGTGAGATATCATATTCTTGATACAAATCTTTCATTGTTCGTTGGTGAAAAGCTAGCTGTTCCTCCCGATATAACAGGCAATGTATCCTTGATTTTTTGTTTGAATTACTGTCTTTTTCTCGGTGCAGTCTGTCAGAGAAATGGGAATCAAGTTCCGTGACACAATACTTGCGGAAGGAGGAGGAAGGTCGCCTCTCGAGGTTAATCTCTTCATATAATTGAACGTGACTGCTCACCCTGTTATTCATGTTCTAGTTCCGCACACATTTTGAAGAGCTGAATTGATTTCTCTTTATCTATCTTCCCTCAGGTGTTTACAGACTTTCGAGGCCGTAAGCCTTCCGCAGAGCCTCTACTTAGATCATATGGCATCACTCCTGTTGCTGAGGCCATTGCTTGAGTGAGGTTTGGCGTTTGGCGTCTTCCCTTGCGCATTCTAACTTCGCTGTTGTGCTACTCGATCTTAAAGCAGTAGCAAGGGTCATCCGTTCCGGGATGGAACAGGAATGTTGATGCATTGATGATTATATATACATGAACATATCTAGTACTGTAGTACTAGCAAACAAGAAGGCGATCTTACAGTGTATAATGGTACCACTCCAAACAATATGGCTCTGCTGGACTGCATTATTGCAGGGGAGTTTTGGATTTTGTTAGAACTTGGAAATGTCGTAGCAATAAAAATATCGAATTTTAATCTTCTTTGGAAATGATTTCTTAAGTTATCAATCCTATACTTGTTTCCCCTTTTTTTTTTTCGTTTTATTGATTAGTAATGAAACGTAAGTGTTTTGTTTTTCAATTCTGTGTTGTTCTGAGTTGCTCCATGTATAGTTGTCACCAAACCATACCGACGACTACCTTAGTGTCGCCCCTGTTGTTCTTGGTCGTCCAGTCACCCCGGAGTTAGTTAATAATGCAAAATTAATTAAGCCAATAGGTTTAGTTTGGTGTTCGATAAAGATCGTTGATTGTTCCACTTTTGACTGAACAATCAAAATTAAATGTCGACAAACTAGAAAAATACTCCATGCATTTGTCAAAATAAAAGACGACTCGTTGATGGTCCTTTCGATGTTTGACTGGGCTGCTTCAAATGAGCTCGTCTAGACACTTGGAGCTATTGTGGAAACTGAGGAGGTTGTGAACCCGTGTCTTCACCTTTTCCTTTCTGCTGCTGTATATTAGTGTAATTTGTGCATTAGATTTTGACTACTTTACCATTTTCTTTATGGTGGTTCTTTTTCTCCAGAAAGCAGTGCGAGTTATGATTATATCATGGCTTTAGCTACATTGGACTTGAAGAACGATGTTCTGTATTCAAGACCTACAGTCGGGAGATCGAGGTGAATCCTTAGTGCAGGAAAGATGTAAGGCCACCGATGGCGATGCAGGCGATATCTATTCCGTCCAGATTATGCGACTCATTATTCCTGTCGTGCTTTACTTATCCATTTTGTTATAGCCGCGCTCTAATTTGAAATCCATTCTTGGTATCAACTCAACCTCGCGAACTACTGAAGCTTGTTCGATCTTTTGCAAAGTGCGGTTGCTCCTTCATTGCTCACTCTATGGTATCGCAGCACTTCTCTGGTACGAGTACTCTGTTTTATCCAGCATGCCTACATGTACATATCCTACCACATCATGTCTTGCGCATCGTGTGTAATCATGTCATACATTGTGCAACAGTGACCGTGCATTCATGCATCATACACCAAGCATCGCACATCAATGAATGACGCATCAACGCATCGCGCATCATCATGCATCAACGCATCACGCATCAATGATCACCACTAATTCGATCGAGCTTTCTAATGTTCTGTTTTCACTTTAAGGTGTTTTTCAGCTGTTTGTGTTTTTGGTCTCTATATGTAAGTCAACAAAGTTTTTTAACACTACTCAAAGAGGGACAAATCTAGAGACATTCGTTTATGCAATCTTCTTTTACATATTTTCTTTCCATTTTTCAGATTAAGGTAGTTATCACATAAGACTATAGGATTCATGGAAAAACATCCGACCAATAAAGAAAAAATTTCGAACTATGAAGCGAGAGAGAAAGTGTACTTAGCATTTACAATTAGTTCACAAGCAAAAGAATGTAAAGAAACAAAATATGAGATATTTGGCGTCCTTGTTTTGAAATTAAATGGGTGCGATAAGAGTAATAGTCTTCTCTTTTTATTTATCCCATGTTTGGCTTTTTGCAATTTAAGAGAATGAGATTATTAATCACTTATAACTAACTTAATCTACCATATGAGAGACTAATTAGTGGGGGAGGAGGGATAATTAGTCCTGGGACAAATAGGCCCGTGGGATAAGTTATTTTGTATAAAAAAAAATAATCTTTGTTTCATCTTATTTCATGTTGATTTGACATATTTGAATTCTGAACTAAACTAATTAGTACAATAATGACTGTTGCAAATAAACACAAGATTAAAATATACTAGAATAAATAATCATGAAACTATTAATCCCAAAATTAATAATCTTAATATATTGTTTCATTAAAACAAACACATCCAATATGCGTTCTCTGCATTTTTACTTCATATTAAAAATGTTAATCGGTGTGGTTTCGATTATTCGGTATGATTTTTTTTCTGTTTTAATTATGAGAGATAAAATCATAACCGAATCGATTAATCATAGGTTATGATTTTTAAAACCATAATCATTTATTGATCGATTTTTGGTTAATCGATTGTGTAAATGGTTATGACTAAACAATTAATCGATTTCTCATTCGAATATGTTAAATTGATTAATTAAATGGATGGTTTCTAAACGGTTCTCAATCGATTTTTAAACGATTAATCGATTAAAATTGAGTGAATAATTTCTCAAAAAGATTCATTTATGAAAAAATAATAGTTTGTTATACATGTTTTAGATTGATTTGATCAATTGATATGTATTATTCTGTTAATTGGTTAATGATAACCGATTGTTATTATCCGAGTAAACAGTTATGTTTAATCAATTTAAATAGTCGGTGTTAACCGACTAAAAAAGCGTAAACGAATCGAATAATTAAATGATTTTATTTCTAAAACCAAAATCAAACTGTTCAATTTACTTGTAAAAAATTCGTGTAATTTATCAATTAATCGGTTTCGATTTCAATTTGATTTCGTTTCGATAAACAATTTGATAATAGTTTTAACATCCTTATTTCAAGACCTATTTAGTATTGTTTTTGTTTTTTGTTTTGATTTTTCTAATTGATGAAATATAATTATTTGATATCATTTCTGTTTTTAGTTTTTTTTTATTTCTTAAACGAATGAAACAGAAATATAAAATAAAAAATCTGAAAAAATAAATTCTATTTCTATTTTTTATTTCATCAAAATAAAATACTAAAAAATCCTTTTATAAAAAAAATCATTTAGTTTAAAAAATAATTTTACTTTTTCTATTAATTTTTTTTTTATTTTCTAATTTTAACAGTAATATCGAACCACTCCTATTTCTCTCATTTGAGTGTTATGTGAAATAATCGCATCCATCGCCAATGGCAACGAAACCACGAACACCATCTCCGCCACCACAAGACTCCCGATTTCAATCGCGCGGCGACAATGAAGCAAAAGCACCAATCTCTGATCCAAATGGCTCAGCTCATCACCCACTCGCCCCCGCCGATGAGGTAGTAATCTATCACTTCAACTCAATGTCATCGCCTCATTGGCTTTCAATCTAGATTCTAGGGTTTCACTTCGGTTCAGGATATATTTAATTCGCTTATGAAGCTCTATTATACAAATGTGTTGGTGTCGATGAAGTGATGTAGAATGCAGTATGGTAATTTAGAGGATGATTTATGGTTTATGGTGAAATTGTGAAATTTTCGCTTGAAAATAGAGCTGCTAGTTGGGCCTGTGGTTGCGAGATGTGTGGAGACATAGCGGTTCAATGGAGATGGACATCTAGGGGTATAGAGTTGGTACTGGAATTAGACGCCCCAGTAGTTGGTGAGAAGATTTTTATATGGGAGAACAGGAGTAAGCAAGACTCTGATGATAGGGTTTGGCTTTCATTGCAGTCTGGAGCCATCGATTGATTGATTGCGTTATATATTGCTAGCTGACGGTCTGTTGTTAAGGGACATAAATATATCTCTAGTCTCTACTACAGGCTTGAGCTTTTGGCGGAGTGGTTTTTGAATGTAGTATGGGAGGAAGTTAGATATGTGTTTCTGTCCTGATCATGCTGGCCGGTACATTTGTTGCATTATATAGGTGGATAGATGCAAAGTCGTGCTTCGAGCCCAACAGGGTACCTCTTTGTGGGCATATTAATTGTAAATCTGAGCCTTTTACTACAAACTTGGAACTTCGATGGAGTTGGTTTGTCAAGAGGTGCTCATTGCCACATACTAAATTTGATTTATGACTTCTTTAGTTCCAGTTTCTTCTTCTATCCATGACCACGAGAATAACAGACTTCACAAGTAGTTGAGTGCAGAGCATTCTATCAACTCTTCAACTTCTGTAGTTGTTACGAAAACCTTGCTGCTATTCGTCCTCCGTTTTTGTCCTGTAAGTGTCCCTGGATGGGGATTTGATGTCTATTATCTGATGATATTTTGCATATTTTCATGGTTTAGTTATTTGACATTCAGACGACTGTGGATCCTGGTTATATAATTTCATTGATTCGGAGTCTGTTGCCTTCTGTTGAGAGACATCATTATGCACAAGGTAGGGATCATGGAGATGACCCCTCTGGAAAGTCGGAAAATGACTTGGCTGAGGATGATCTTGCCACCCTATCAAGAAATAGTGCTGAAACCTCTGTATGCGATGGTGCGATCTCCATGGACATTGGGAATATTGATCACCTCCGATCTCCAAAATCCCAGGCTACTGGGGACGAATCAAGGTTGGCCAGAGAAGAGGCCTGGGAAGAAAGTGGCTGCATCTTGTGGGATCTTGCTGCTAATAAATCTCATGCCGAATTCATGGTACTTTAAAATTGTAATAATTTTCCTTTTTTCTTGCCAATGCTGGCTGAGAATTTTTGATATAGCTAAAAAACAGTGCATCTCTCAGAGGTTTTAATTGACGGACAGGAAGGATATCCAAATAATGTACTCTTAGAGCTTCACTCCTTGATTTCAGATGTGACGTCTTTATGGTCATCTCACTGGTTAAGATTTTTTCTTGCCATCTAGAGGAGGCTAAAGAAATTTACAGAATCATCGCTTCTATGATGACATAATAGCAAACAAAGATATAACAGAATTTGGGCAGTTTTATTAGGAATGAAGCTTCTGGTCGCTCTTCTGGCATCCACCAGATTGTGTACCGAATATGGAGAGATGGACTAATGGTGGCAATAACATTGCAGTAGTTTTCTAGAGAAGGTAGTTATCGGAAATCTTATGTAGTCACTACATGTTTCCAGGTTGAGAACCTTGTTCTTGAAGTGCTATTGGCGAATCTTTTGACATCAAATTCTGTCCGTATTACAGTAAGTAGCAGTTAAATCTCTTCTATCCCATTCACTCTAGCTCCAAGTAATGTTGTTGTGTACTAGGCTGTTGCACTTTCTCTCGTTCAAATCGATACTAAGACTATATATTAAGATGGGACTTCTTTCTTGTTCTGTAGGAGATCAGTGTGGGAATCATAGGAAACCTTGCTTGCCATGAAGGTCTCATGACGAAAATCATCTCCACTAATGGATTGGTGGAGGCAATATTGGACCAATTGTTCTTGGATGATACTCCATGCTTGTCTGAAACATGTCGGTAATTTCCTGTGAAGAATGCTATTTTATCTTGCTTTTTTCATACATCATTATGTGCATTCCTTTGTGTATGGCGGGGTGCATTGCCTGCTCACAAAAGTTATCTTCTATAGTGATATATGGTCGTGGCTTCTCCCTGCCCTCTTTTGTAGAAGCCATTGTAGAATAGGGCCTATATTTGGTACAGTATCACATATGCAAAAGCCTTGCTTCGACTTAGAAGCTCCTACTTCAATGACAATTGTCCAAGTTTTTGCCTCTCTTTTCCTACCTGCTCTATTGCTTCCTGCATCGCTTATTTTAAACTCACTTCCCTAGTGAATGCAAGTTTTGTTTACCTCTAGCTGACATAAATCTACACAGTTATTCATACCCTTTTTTACGTGTCATTGTCAGTCATTGACACCTGACAGCTAATTCTCTGCAGTACAATAGCTAGTTGCAATGTCTGTGAGCATCATTCACTCTTTTTATTCTACATTTTAGGTTGCTTGGCTTAGGTCTTGGAAGTCCTGAACGCATTACATGGGCTACGGCATTGCAATCAGAGCATTTACTAAGCCGCATGCTTTGGATTGCTGAAAATACATTGAACCCGCAGCTGATTGAAAAGGTAGGAGAAATCGGAAGCGAGATTTGGCTAATTACCTGTAGAAAAATACTGTTTAACATACAAATATGATCGTAGTGGCTCATTACTACATCTACATTATTGTTCTTGAATATGAAAGAGAAATTTTGTTGTATCCAGTTTATGATACGGAAATAGTTGATGGATTGATGGAATATTCAAGAAGAACCATTTTTATGTTTTAAGCAAACTCAAATCATTATATGTTTGTGAACGGTGAAGCAGCAGTTGGAAGCTAATTATGGGTTACTTGTTTGGTCTACAATTTTTCAATTTCTATTTGTGTCCTTCCATAGGGAAAAACAAAGAAGAAAGTTTACTATTGCGTAGATTATCGTGATTTTCATTCGGATTTAGTTGTCTTCACATTTTTTGTGTCATTTTTGTTGATTATATGTTGGCTAAATGATATAAGCAACATTATTGTGACCCGTCCCTATGATCTTCTCTTCTGTGATATTTCCTTTCATATCATACATGTAAATTTGTTAATATTTTTACATTTCACCTTTTCTTTCTTCCATTTTGAGCAGAGTTCTGGCCTGCTCTTGGCCATTGTAGAAAATGAACCAGAAGTTGTGGACATGTTCCTCCGCACTCTCAAAAACTTGGGACTAATGCACATTTTGGTGAATCTCTTGTCTTTTGAGCTGTCCAAACTGAGTGAAAGACTGCCTGAAAGGTACACTTCTTCCCTGTTCAACCCCCCACCTCCGGGAGCCCGGGGCACGCGCACACAGTTTCTAAAAAAAATGAACCAATAGTGACTATTTGTAGCATTCCATGTTCAAGTATTGAATTTACTGATGCACCTTGCTTTTTCGGTAGTGAATCTCGGGTATTAGATGCAGCTGCTATCATGTATTATGGGTATTTTGGAATAACAGTTATGCATCTGCTGGCATACACATAAGGTGTTTGGATGGACTTTGATCTGTTTAAATTACGATAAAGTTGAAAGAGATTTATCAATTATACCATGCAACGCAGGTATTAGTTGAACCTCTTTTTCTGCTCTTTTTTTGTTTTTGTTTTTCCAAGATGCAGTGAGATTATGATCTCTAAAGAGAAAGATTACTTTATGGCTAGAGTAATTCACATGCTTCTAGTTTCAAGCTTGCTTTAAATGCAATTTCAGGTATCCTGCTCTTGAGTCGATCCTCCGTGTTATCGAAGCTATTTCTACCACTAACGAGTATTCCCAGGAGATAAGCTTTAACATGGAACTCTTTCAGATGGCTGTTGAGCTTGTTAAACTCCCAGATAAACTTGAGGTGTGATATTTGTGAACATCATTTAGATGATTCAACTCTTTGTTGCATTTTAGGTTGCAAAGGGCCATGTGTATTTCGAAGCATACGGAGTTGTTAACTGTTACTATGTGGAGTTCTCATGGCAAATGCTGATCCAGAAAGTCAATGAGCATCAATTTTTTTCTCTGTATCTCTAACATCTTTGTTAACAGGTTGCCAGCTCTTGTATCACAGCAGCAGTTCTAGTCGCAAATATACTGACTGATTCCACACATCTAGCTCTGGAATTGTCGAAAGGTGTAGACTTTTGTATTATTTTTAGGCTGCTTTAGAATCTCAGATTGTCTGTTGCAGCTGATGCATCAGCCTATTGACAAAGTAGAGCAGCTGACTTCTTATCTTTTTTAATCCAGATCCGATGGTTTTGCAGTGTCTGTTTGATCTGTTCCCTTTAACTTCGGATGATTTCGAGGCAAGGAATGCGATTTGGAGCATAGTGTCAAGAATCCTTGTTCAGGTGAAAGAGGATGACATGAATTCACCACATCTTGCCTCGTATGTTTTGGCATTGGCGAGTAAATCAGATCTGATCGAAGATGACCTTCTCGATTATCCTCTGGAAACATCTTCACAGAAGCAGGAGAGTTCCAGTGTTGGCACAGGGAAATGGAACTTCAGAGATATTGCTGTATCCTTTGAGCTTGTTGTGGTGGCCATATTCAGTTCATATATTAACACATTTACATGGCTGAAAACTAAAGAATATCGACATATGGGGATGTTGGATATGAGTGCATGGTCCATATTGCCTCAAAAGAGTTTACATTCTTAGGGTAGGTGCTTATCTACCCTCTCGAAAAAGGGATAGGGAGTGAGTAGAAGTGGCTAGAGAGGATGGTTAATGTTGTGATCGAGAATTTTTGAAGCCTGACTAGAATTTGGCAAATATGCAGTAGATTTGGTTGGATAAGTCAAAGTCGATCAATTTCCCACTATTATTGTTCCGTAACGATTGCAAAGCTGAAACAGATTTCGAGTCTTTTGAATCAGTGGATCATGGTGAAAGACAGAGACATTATCTCCTCAGGAGGGAGTCATGTTGCTGATGGTGATGTTCAGAAGTTGTTGGATTGCTGTCTCCGGCATTCCTCCGTAACATCCCTAGTAAGTCTACTTGTTTGCGATTGCACTGGTTGCAAAGTTTGTTGCTAATGCCTTTTGTTTTACATTTGTTGATGCCTTTATTTCCATTCGTGCTAACGCCTCTCGTTCAGGATGAGTTGTTTTCTCCTTTTATTTGTTTTTGGTAATTTTTTTCGCGATTCCTCGATCTTCTTATTTAGGTCTTGTTTCCGTGGCCAGATTCCAGGTGACAGACCGCACCAGTGAAATGAGGGACTGAGTCCTCCATCGGTTAACCTTTCTGATGTCTACTGATTGACGAAGTCGTCTTGATGGGAAAGGCTTTTTGTCAAGGTGGAGAACTGAACATGACCACCACAGGGCACGAGGCCGTGATTTTCTTGGTTGCAGGCGGGGTAGAAGCAGCAGATGAAGACGGTGATGTTCCCGGGGAAAACAATGCAGTTGTTTCAGTATTGAGAGGTAATCTGGTTCTCGTCTCATGTCTGATATATGGAACAACCTTTTGAAACTCCGGCTAGCTGATTGCCTTGTAACTTTGTTCCTGAGAAACATCAAAATATCGGTTTAGTTTCCCTGTTTCCCCTTTATTTTGTTGCTAATACCATCACGGAACTGCCTGATGTTGAAAAGTTGGATGAGAAACATTCGTGACCGTGATGATTGACTTAATCCTATTAAACTAGCTTTTCAACCTCGTGATGTAATATCTCTTACAAACATGAGGACCAAAAAGCATCAAAATATTTCCTTCAACGATTATGGCAAAGATTGTCACGTACGAAAATGAATTTCTTATTATTCAAGCTGTGCAGATCTTTTTTCCATCATCTGGATTTCGAAGTAAACTCCTAATTCGTGACCAAAAAAAAAAAAACTGGATAGTCTACTATGGTTCCAAATTATTATTCCACGACTCCATGCCAAATCGGGAGATCAATGAGAGAAAGAGATATATATAAAAAAATATGTTCACAAGTTTTTCTCGTATAAACAACTCCTTAGTTAGTGCAACTATTAGACTTTAGCTATACCAGATCCAAACAATGTTCTTATGTACTCAAGCATATTGGAAAGGATTCAAGATGTCAGTATAAAAACAGTAAACTCCAAAATACATGCACACGTTCAAATAGGATAAAGCGGAGGTGTGGCGGTGCCTTGTAAGATGATGAAACCAGCTCATAGCTTGACTCCATACACTAGGAATCGAATTATTTCCAGCCTGGCTGCTCTCCAACGCCAATTTACTGGCATCAAACAAGCAATACGTACTCTACCGCCAAGTTGAAACCTCTTCATTATTGAGAAAAATATCAATACTCTCTCAATCAAAATATTAAACCATTTAATTTAAATCATCGTTGATATTACATGAAAATTTGACATAAACCTTCACCGTAAGATAAAGGGATTATGATCCATGAATGATGAAGTGTTGGCCGGAGCCACTGAATTATGTGGGGGAAGAAAACGGGTCCACCTGCCCTGGATGGGTTTTTGTAAAGAACTTTGGAAATGTGAGTCATATCACACACGTTGCTGGACATGTGACGCCATGTATTTCGCATGCGAATAGCTATATCGACTAGACAAAATTAAAATTATAAAAAGTTGAATTGAATTTCGATCGTCTGTACTCCACCCTCACTCGTTGATCAACGGAAATCTTACGTTTTTCTCTCTCTTCGCGGATGGCGGCTCTCTTCATCATCAGTGTTATGAATTATTCCATCCGTCTTATATTTTTATATTATTTTGTTATTTTTAAATATCTCAAAATTTTTATATTATTTTTTTATATAAAAAATTTATATGATTAAGAATTAGAGAATAATCAGAAAAAATTATATAAAAAAATCTTAAATTTACGTGTTAAAAATAAATAAAACAAAACGAGTATATATACGGACGTTAATATATCCCATGTTTTGCTTTTAAACCTTCTGTCCGTTAAAAGCAAGGCATCATTTCCAAACTTTAAAAAAGCAAAAAAAAAAAAAAGTCATCTGTGCCGTGGCAACAGTCAAGAAGGATTACAAGATACAGTACTCGTCTCCTAATACTTCAATAGCGATACCTGGAAGTTGGATCCTCTCTATTTGAAAATCCAATGGCACGCCCTGTGTTATTTTGGATGGGTTTTTTTTATATTTAAAAGATCTGATTTTTTTTAAATCTTCATTAAGAAAATATAATCTTAAAAAATTAAATTGAAAAAAATAATCCCATAATATATTATAGCTATAAAAAAATCAATAAAAAGAATCAATTCTTAAATCATCAACCAAGTCTAAATCATTAAATAAAAAATCTAACAGTTCAGATTACAACCGCAAACAATAGCGTACACACACAATAGCCATGGATCCTACTCCCAGTATATGATAGGTCTGTGTATAGCATTTTCTTTGAAAAACCGTTGCATATCAGGAGCAATATATTTTATACAACGTGTTGGTTGGTTCTATACCATTAACCACACATTGTAATATGTAATTTTATATATGGATTCAATTTCTCTATGATTTATTAAAAAATAGTTTTAATTATAACAAGTATATTGTTGCAATCGAGGAAAAAAATAAATCAAATATATTATAAAACAAGATAACATTCTTTTCATCCCTATTAAAAATGTATCAATTCCAACATATACTTTTCAATGTGTTTAAAAAAATTATTTGTCATGTACATTGTCTCAGAATCTTAGAATATGAAAATAGTACGACTGTTGACTTTTATGTTCCAAAATTTTCCATTTTTGTGACTAAACATCGCCCTACTTTTCTTCCTCATCCTTTTCCCTTCCCCCTCTCTCTTGCTCTCTCTCTGCTTTAAATAAAGCCAAAGGATTACCGTTGCGATTATCAAAACCACTAATCTCCCCACTTCCCACCCAAATATCTCTCTTCCCCAAACAGAATCCCACTCTATTCCCCCATTATCCTCTCTCATTCCCAAAACACAAAACACAACAAGATCTCAACAATGGCGTCATCGTCCCCTCGCCTAGATCTAGACGGGAACCCGATAAAACCAATAACAATCTGCATGATCGGCGCCGGAGGATTCATCGGCTCACACCTTTGCGAGAAACTGATGGCGGAGACGCCGCACAAGGTTCTCGCCGTCGATGTTTACAATGACAAGATCAAGCACCTGCTCGAGGCGGCGGCGGGGGAGAGTAGTCTGCCGTGGAAGGATCGGATCCAGTTTCATCGGATCAATATTAAGAATGATTCGAGACTCGAAGGATTGATCAAGATCGCCGATCTGGTGAGTTTTGAACGGTTGGATAACGGATTGGGATCGGATCGAACGGATCGCGTGTCGGTTGATGTGGATTTGAGATCTGTGGTTGTGTCGGTGGAGTTGATGTGTCGCTTTTTTTTAGAGTATTAATTGATAATTATTGGATTCAATTATTTGTTGTTATTATTGTTATTAATTGTTTGGATTAGGTTTGCGTTGAATTAAGATTTTTTTAGGTGCATTGTGAAATTCGCTTAGGGTTTGAATTGGTCCAGATTTGATGTTGTTGTGGTCCAGATTGAGATTCTTGTTGTTGATTGTGGATGTGATTTTTGGTGTTGTAGACGATCAATCTTGCGGCGATCTGCACGCCGGCGGATTACAATACGCGTCCTCTCGACACGATTTACAGCAATTTCATTGATGCGCTCCCCGTGGTATGTGAAATGTGATGTTGTTGGTTTGGTATTGATGGATTGTGTTTGAGATTGTGTGGTTGTGTGTTGGATTTGATGTGGTTTTGATTGGTTATGTGTCGGTGGTTTAGGTGAAGTATTGTTCGGAGAATGGGAAGCGTTTGATTCACTTCTCTACTTGTGAAGTGTATGGAAAGACGATTGGAAGTTTTCTTCCCAAGGATAGTCCTCTTCGTCAGGTGAGTGTCTCTGCTTATACCAAATTCTGCAGAGCGGTGGATTTTTCGGAAGCTGTCGGGTGAAATTTGGTGATATTGCTTGACGAACTGTGAAGTTGTTAACAATAATGCCATGAAATTGCATCAAGTGCTGAGAAATCAACATTATTTTTACCTGTGTCTATTATTCTTTGACCGATGGGATTGAGACTCGGGGTTTGACATTTGTATTTGTGGCTGGAGGGTCGCGTGTGCTAAGATTCTCATAATGGAAGCTTGCTGTCACGGGGTTAGATTTCTCACAACCCGTGCGACGCTCAAGCTACTCACACCTTCGCTCGAGCTCAGTCTAATTCGCTCACCAAATAGCTAAGTAAGAACTCGTAAGAGAAATAGGAACTTGGAACAAGATTTGAGAGGAAAACACAATGTATTACTCTTGAGGTTTTTTGGGTTTACACAAGATTGAACTCAAGGATGGATGGTTTGGCAAATGAGCCTCCTTATATACAACTTCTCCTCCACAACCAACGGTGGAGATCAAAACGATCTAAGGGTCTATATTTACATGTAGACTTTTGGAACCAACCTATCCAAGATAAAACCTTTGCGGCTTCTAAAACATCACCTCCCTAGGTTTGTACCTTTCTTGGATAAACTTGGGCCTTCTTTGATGGACCGCGTACTTGGGCTGCATCAATTTGTCACGGGCTTTACTTTGGGCCAGACTCCAAATTCGTTGGTCCGTGACATTGCGCATTGCCATGTCTAAACAAACCTATGAGTAGGAAATTTTGGTGATTTTTCTTGTTTCTTCTATGTGTTTGCACGCAATGCCTTGGTTTCTATTTTATTGGATTGGTGTCCTTAATGTTGGCATAGAATATATTCTAGACTCGTAGACTTGGCATAGGTGAATTGTCTGTAGATATGGTTGCTGTTAGTTGTCACTGATTCGCCGTTGGGTAATTGTTTATCTGATTGATTTGATGGGGCAAATTTCTGATCGGGATCTAGGGGAATCAATTTGATGTTGCAAAGTGAGATTGCTACTACTAGAAGTCCCTCGTTTAGTGTTCTTACAATTGACTAGCAGTATATATGCTTCTGAATAATCTTTACATTTCCGATGTTTAAACTTCAGGGCTTTTCCCTGCTGTCATTAGTCATACGTCAAATTTTCAGCAGGTCTCTCTTCCTATCTTTTGTAGGTTGCTATCAGTTTCGTATTCATTTTTACCAGTCTTACGAGCAACATGTCAGGAAGAGTAAAACCGAATACTCTCTTTTTGTAGTCCCTGCATTGTTTTGTTAGGAACTCTTGTTTCTGTTCATGAGTCTTCTGGTTTAGGCATCGAGTGGTTTAGGGCTTCCTGTACTATTGGGTTATTTGATGTCAAGTTGTTTCACGAGATAGAAGCTCTTCCTAAAGCAATGGTTGTCGGATGGTCTCTCAGGTACATAGGTTTTCTGATAATACGTTCAAGGTGGTATATAGTGAATCAGTGATAGTGCGATACATGTTGTGGAGAGGAAACTTGTTTGACCCATGATTCATTTCTTCTTGTGCCTCACTATTTTGCTTGTCATGGCTTCAGTAAATTTGTACAATTGCTCATCATTGGACATTTGTGAAACACAGATGCCATTATATTCTGTTTCCCTTGCCATGTTCATGTGATTGGCATGTGTTGTGGGTCCTGCTCTATAACTCTCGATGATGCTTGTCACTGTATTGGGTGCTGGAAATTGACTTACCCACACGTTATCCGTGTGCTACGTTTAATATAATGTTGTGCATGATTTTGCAGGATCCAGCATACTACATGCTCACAGAAGATGCTTCTCCTTGCATATTTGGTTCCATTGAGAAGCAGAGGTGGTCCTATGCCTGCGCGAAGCAGTTGATTGAGAGACTCGTCTATGGTATGTGCAATGTTGCTGCCTTGATAATTCTTCGTTATTTGAGGCTCTATGTTTGGTATTTTACTCCTCGTCTCACATATGTTCCCGTTTGCAGCCGAGGGGGCAGAAAATGGTCTTGAATTCACCATTGTCAGACCTTTCAACTGGATTGGTCCTAGAATGGATTTCATTCCTGGCATTGATGGCCCTAGCGAGGGTGTTCCAAGGGTGTTGGCCTGCTTCAGCAATGTGAGTTCTAATTCCCTTATGTTTCGGTGATCATATTGACAATCTTCTTTTTTTTTTTTTTCCTTTTTTGCTGAACTTGTTCGTTTCTAAACAGAATCTGCTGCGCCGTGAGCCACTCAAGCTCGTGGATGGTGGTCAATCCCAAAGGACTTTTGTTTACATAAAGGATGCTATTGAGGCTGTGCTGCTGATGATTGTATGCTGCCAATCCTTTTTACGATTATTCTTATGCATAATGAAAGTCATTATCTTGAGTTGTTGGTAATAATGCCTTTTGCCATCTGTAGGAAAATCCAAACAGAGCAAATGGCCACATCCTCAATGTAGGCAACCCTAACAATGAAGTAACTGTTCGGCAGCTCGCTGAGATGATGACCCAGGTGATTTTGAATCCCTAGTGATGTTTTTAGTGAGACTACAAGAATGGATATTTGTCAAAACGGTTTTCAGGGGAAAGGAGAGATGACTCCTGCGACATCCCACCAACTGAAACTTTTTTGTTGGGCAGGTTTACACAAAGGTGAGTGGAGAAGAACCATTAGAGACACCTACGATCGATGTGAGCTCGAAAGAATTCTATGGCGAGGGATATGATGACAGTGACAAGAGGATTCCCGACATGACCATCATCAATAGGCAGCTTGGTACTGATCCGTCCTTCAACTTTTTTATGCTGGGTTGAACAAGTAACTTCAGAATCCTGTTTTGACCGTAGCTGACATATTGATTTGATATTTTTTCCCCTTCAGGGTGGAAACCCAAGACATCGCTGTGGGATTTGCTCGAGTCCACCCTCACATATCAGCATAAGACCTATGCGCAGGCCGTGAAGCAGGCCATGTCAATGCCGCTCGCATCCAGCTAAATGATGGAGCCAGCGATGCCATCAAATTCTTCGAAGAAATTTACACAACCGGTTAGTTCACGTACACTAGTAATTTTTTCCCCTTTCCCCATGTTGAAGTGTCTGAACTAGTAGTCGGCTTGTACGTGGTAAGCCATACCATGGAGGTTGTACTTTGTAGTCTCGGCATCAATCTTTGTCGCAGAGAGCACAAACAATCTGCGCCATTGTGTTTCAATCGGTTTATTGTTTAGTGGCCTTAGTTTGTACTATTCTTTTGAAGAAGCACTTTTCTCGTTTTATAATAACGATACGTCTATTATGGTTTTATCTCCTGTATTTTGTATGCGAGAGAAGCGAAGTTGAAGTCGTGCATATGTTTAGTTAAATGCTCCTTTTCCGATATTGTTAGCTGAATAGTCGTGCATAGAATAATGTCGTTGATCATCAAAGCTTAGTCTGAATGTCTGATGATGATATTGATTAGTGTAATCAATCAGTTTTCAAGTCTAAAAGGTATATATGTGGTAGTTCAAAAGGTGGATCATATTATGATCTTTGTTTATAGCTTGGATGTAAAAGATTATCACATTTCATGTTTGATTGCAAAATGCAGTCCATGGACGGGGAACCACAAAGTAGCTTACGATATGGATCATCTCTTCTGGGTCCATATGTCAGAGGAAACAATTTTTTCACGTGTCTTGGCAAAAAAACAGTTGGAAGTTCTCACGTTTCAATTTGTATGAACATCTCGACTGTTTATAAGTCAGACGCCTTAGCCATTATGCCTAAGTGTGATTAGCTGACTGTTAAGCTGGCCGATAAACGGCTCAAGCATATTTTCACGCACTTGAACAGAATGTTCACACTGTTGGCAAGAGTTCTCATCAGTTACTAACGCATTATCTTTCAATCAAATATTATTTCCATCTTAAAATTTACACGAGATATAATTTATTATTATCAAATATTATTTTTTCTGATATTGAATAAGAATGAAATATTTGAAATGCTTATCATTATAAACTTATGGGACGATAATAATAATAATAATTTTTTTATATTATTAAAACGATAAGAAACCTATAAAATCATAATCACATTCTTCTCAGTGACGTTTTCAAGTTTGAGTCATCTATTTGTTCCAAATAACTCCATTCAAGATACTTCGAGTCGAAAAACAGTAATGTATTCAAAGAACTGGCGATCAAACGACCCGACCCGACCACGAAAGTCACAAGAAGTTACCAGTGACCTAACCACCGCCACTCCCCGCCTTGACCCTTTATCCCCGCCGCCACCGCCGCCATATGAACCACCATTGTTTCACAACACTCGTAACACAAATCTGTTTTTCGAAAACACTCCCTTCGAAAAATCGGTTATTTCCATCAAAATCAGTGACATGAATCAAATGTTCACAAAAGGGTTCTTTTTTGTGGGGCCTCTGGTGATTGGATTTCGTCGCTGTAAAGCAAACTCAAATACCCATAAATCAAAACCCATCCTTTCATTGCCCCCACTTTTCCACTCTTCTGTCTAATGTTTCATAACATATCATTCGAGTCTGACTCGGTATAACTCAGCGTGACTCGGGTCTAATTTGGGTCTAGCTCGGGCTGACTCAGGGCGCGACTCGGCGTGACTCGTTATGACTCGGTGGATGTGTGTGATTTGACCCAGTGGGGCGATTCCTGGTGTGTTTTGTTCCCATTTAAGGAAACAGCACAGCACAACACTCACTTGTTAGCCTGTGGTGTTGTGCTGTGTATTTTTGGGAGTGTTGTGGTTTGGTGGGTTCTTTTCAACTGGGGTGTGCGTTCTTTGAATAGAGATTGATTCAAAAGGTCAAGGGAAGAAGGAGAACTCTGTGAATTTGTGATCTTCCATGGCTCCCGCCGATTTTCGTCACTGGTATCGAATTCTTCCATTTCAGTTCGTGTTGAATTGTGTGAATTTTTTGAGGGATTGTGCTTATGTTGATTGAGCTTGTTTTTCTGTGTTTTGACGGAGATGTTGGATACATAGAATTGGTATGAGTTGAGATGAAATGGGATCTCATGAATTGGCTGGAGATAATGATGTTACTCAATGATTGAGATATGACTCAATTTATCAATTCTCTTCGGCTTCTCTTGTTTATATATATCTGGGATTAGTCATAGCCAATTCTGATTGTTTCGATCGACCTCTGAGCACACTTGTATGGTTTCCCGGATTCCGCGGATTAGGTAAAGTGTAATTCTTTTTCAAAAAAAAAGATTTCCACTTGGTCAACCAAATAACCCGTAAACCCGGATGACCATTTAAACTAGTTTTCGTTGACGGGAGTGAGCTCCGCACTCAACAGGTTTTGATCCCTTTACCTCTTCTCTTCTTGGAGGAGTTGGTTGAGCGGCTTACCATGTGGGGTGGGGATGATCCTCAGGTAGAATGTAATTGTTGGTTTCTCGTCTATTGGCATTCACATGAGAAATTTTTCTGAATTTCTTTCACCGTGTTTTGGCTGTAATACCGAATCATAGATTGATTCATAGAAATGCTTTTTGGTTGAATAGATTAGTTGCTCATTGGTTGTTAGGGTGTTGTGTCCTTGAGGTGAGAATGTGAGATTCGCTTTGTGTTATTATTTCAATATCTATAATGCGATTATGATCGCCGTGACAGGTTCTATGATGTAGTTTTGCCAACCGATGTTACCGTTGTTGTGGGTGGACCGCATTTTCATCTACACAAGGTGCAAGTAACTCTCCTTTCCATGTCTCTTGGTTTTTCTCGTCATGAAGTTAAGTATCATATTGTTGCTTACTGGCTGCTGTGCTTTAGGGCTACATGATGATCATGGTGCTACTATCTTTGGTCCTTCGGTTGATGTGTGATTATATTTATTGGTACTGGAGCATTGTATGGATAACATGATGAGCTGTACGGAACCAATGGGGGGTTTGCTATTTATGCATTTTTGCATGTAGAACCATTTTATCATTGTAGTGGTTCTATATTTTCATCGAGTGTTTTAGTCCGGCTTACTGTCATTGCCTGTTGATCTGTGTGAATTTCCCTTTTCACAGTTCCCCCTTCTCTCAAGATGTGGGAAATTGGCTAGAGAACTCGAAGAAAATACCCACAAGATCGGGACTGCTTCAAATGTGTTGCTGGACGATTCCCTCGTGGCCCTGAAAACTTCCTGGTTGCAGTCAAGTTCTGCTATGGATTTCGTGTGGAATTGACTCCGAGAAACCTTGTGATGATATATTGTGCCGCAGACTATCTCAAGATGACAGATGAATATGGTGATGATAACTTGTTATCTAAATGTCATGATTATTTGCATAAGCATGTCCTGTGCAACTGGAAAGATTGTATCCTGACTCTTCAAAGTTCTGAATCTGTTATACCTCATGCTGAAAAGCTCCAAATTATCAGCAAGTGCATGAACGCAATGTCTGTCATGACATGTACAGACCTGAGTTTTTTCGGGTGGCCAATGGGGATGCATGGAAGCTTACAGATCCCAGGTGGAAGCATCCTATGGAACAGGATAAACACTGGAGCAAAAATAAGAAGAATTGGGCCTGAATGGTGGTATGAGGACATCTCTTATCTTGGGATTGATATATTTCTGAAACTTATCAAGACAATGCGATCCAGGGGTATAAGGTCCGAACATATAGCAGGCATGATAATGTATTATGCTCAAAAATACTTGCCTGGGTTGAGACGATGGAAGGGTACGCAAGACAGTGCTAGAACAGTCACAAGTCTTTTGCACAATGCCAAAATCCGTTGATCCAGAGGGTTCTTGTGGAAGTTATCGTTGATTTACTCCCTGAGAAGATGAGTAAATCTTTTGCCGGTTCCTGTCGTGGCTTCTCAGGGTCGCACTAATTCTTGGTGTAAGTCAAGAGTGCAGATAGACCATAGAGAGAAGAATAGGTGTGCAAATGGAGTTGACAACCTTGAACTGTCTTCTCATTCCTACGTACTCTGATTCCGATATATAATACGGCACCAATTGTTTTCAGAGGATCCTTCAACACTTCTTATCTTCTGATAGAACAATATCACCTTTCTCGCCATCATCGGTTGATGAAGAAATGATGCTCTCTTCTGCGCCTTTGAGAGGAGTTGCTCGGGAACAAGATACAAGCCCTTCTAGAGGTTTTGCCCGAAGGCTCAAGGTCTTTGCATGATGGCTTGTACATGGCATTGGACATATATTTCAAGGTTTACTCTGATTGCTGGCACTTGTTTCAAATATATTGTTAGGACTTGACAGCTTGAGCAAGACGATATTTTACCTTAGATGCTTGTTTCGAATATCACTCGAGCACTCATTCTTTGGCGGACAATGCAGGCACATCCATGGCTTTCAGACTCGGAGAAGGAAAACCTCTGCAACATCATCACTTACCAGAAGCTATCCATCGACGCCTGTGCTCATGCGACTCAAAATGAAAGGTTGCCGCTCAGAGTTGTTCTTCAAGTTCTGTTCTTCGAGTAGCTGCACCTTAGAACCAAAGTGGCTAGCTGTCTCCAGGCAGTAGAAAGCCAAGGTGAACTGGTTAACCCAATCGCTATGGTACCTCACCCTACACGCCAGACTAATGGATGACAATCGTTCGTGAGAACTGTGACTTGAAGGTAGATTTTGAGAGTATGAGGACTAGAGTTCGTGAACTCAAAGAGGAATTTCGAAACATAAAGCTGGACATGAGGAGGGTTAGCAAACCTGACGTCCCTCTCGCTCCTTCACTTGTGGTTCCCGGGAGGACAGGATGCGGGCTTCTTCCTTGAGCTTCTGAAGCTCATGGAAAAGTCACGCAGAGCACTCCATCCACTCCAAGATCGTCGGTTGAGAAGGTTCGCGACCCCCAACGTTCCAGGCATTGTAAGAGTTCCTCATTCATATGATTTTACATATGATGGCGAAGATTATGCAGCCTCGCTTATCAATAGTTTATGTGTAGCAAGTCCATCTTGAAAGAAATACACGATTGTTGCAAGTGTACATATCTACAAACTTCACTGGTGAGGTAAAACACATATCGGAAGTGATGGGAAAAGCTCACGTTAATATGATCTCTGTCTAATGGTGTCATCGCAGTCGTTGTTGACGGAGATATTGCTTTCTATTTGTTACTTCCATTTCGAATGATAAGTGCATGCATCGATCTCCTTGGCTCACAGTTGCATGTATCGATCTCCTTGACTATCGATCAATAATGTTTGATCGCTTAAATAATACTAAATATTTTTTTTCGTCTCATATTACTTGTTACGTGTTTACGAGAGTTTATAAGAATGTTGAATATATAGAGTGAAAAAATACTTTTTTATTATAGTATAATTTATTATAGCACTTGAGGGAGAGATAACGGATGAATGAAAACAAATAAGATTAATTTGTTATTTTTTATATTAAAATTTAAAAAAAGAATAAAATTTTCTTTTAGAACGATTGAAAAAAATAAATATATTGTATCAATTAACATGACAAAGAAGGGTATATGTTTTCGGAGCATTTGTTTTTTGGATATTCTCTGTTACTCCTACTTTTACTCAACCATCCACAAATTTTTGTGAGGTAATGGTTCATCAATCATATCCCCACGGTCTCAACAGAATTATAACTAATTGATCTAATATAATGATTTATATATATTGATTTTTGATATAAAACTAAATTACCGTGTGACTTTTGTGAGTGAGGAGAAAACAAAGAGCAGGAAAAATGAGATGGATTGATATGATATAAATTACTTAAAAAATAAAGATATTTTGATATTTTTATAGAACTTTTTTTTCCAAATATGATGATGTTATACTTCTTTCGTCTCATGAAAATTATAACACTTGACTTATTTAGATATCACATACAAATTATAACAATTTAAAATTTAGTTATCAATAACATCAAATTAGTTACAACCACACTCCACTAATTTCTCCCCATAATCACTATGGCAAATCGTATTTTAATATTACATTCAACATGCATATAAATTTTTGATCCGAATCCAAGTATAACAATTTTCACGGGATGAAATGAGTAATTTAATTAGGATGATTCAATTTGAAAAATATTATATTCTTTTCGTCCTAAAAAAATTACAACATTTATTAAATTGAGATGTTCCAACTAAATTATAATATTCTTATTTAATTTTTTTTCATAAAAATATCAAGACATCTCTAATTTATATCCTATCAATCCATTTTTTTTCTTTATGTTTTTTGGATCATTCAAATTAATCTTTATACGGAGGGAGTAATTTTTGTGCGACAACCATTGCTGTCCAAGAGATGGGATAATACAGGATGCAAAACCCTATCCTAGTTTGCTGTCACAAACAAAACCCCTCTCACTCACTTCTCCCCACTTGCAAAACCCCTTCACTTCACTTCTGCCGCCGGAATCCGCCCTTCGCCGCAACCGGCAATCATCCGTCTCCGACTTCTCTTCAAATCTCTCAGGTACTTTTAATTTTCCGTCTCTTGCTCAGTTCGATATCTTATCCTTTCAATTCGGACCTTGTGTATTGTGTTAAGACCTGGATAGTATATGAAAAAATGATGTGCGTACCATGACATATGTGCGTCATGGCATATTTGTGTCGATTTAGATTAAAAATTAAAGATTGGTTAAGGTTAAAAGATAGAATTCCTATCTCAATCCCCTGGTTTGTGTATATGACTCACATTTCCTGAACTCATAAGATGATAGATGTTGGTGTGAAAAAGAAGCTAACTCTGTATAGATGCGAGGAGAGAGTTTGATGGGCGTAATTTTAGAGCCAGGATAAGCCATTGAACTACTGGTGGCAACAGATGTTTCAATGATATTCCTTATCTTTATGTTGAAAATAGTATGTCTCATAGTTACTGTTGAGAATAGAAACCCACATTGGGTATGGTGCAAAGAATAGAAGTGCATATATAGATCGTGGGTAATTCCTTTCATTGTTAATTGATTTCGAGATGGAACCCTAGACTTAATACAATATCAGAGCCCATTACAGTAGACATATCTATTACACCATTGGTTTTGTAAGATAGTGTATTTGATGTGTGTAGATTAACTGTTGTTTGGTTTAGACTTCCACTCGGTGGTTGATGAGCTATGGGAAAAAAAAACTGATCATTTCAAAAAAATAAAATGATGCTGTTTTGCCAACCTTGTTTTCAGTTTCACCTCCATTTCCAGTTCAGTTAAAGTTCTTTGTCACAGCTAGCTTTACTCAAGATACATGTTTCTTCTTTTTGTGCTTATCTACAGGTGGAGATCAAGCATAATTTGACTTGGTGAGGAAACACATTTCTTGCCTGCTTGTTACAAAAAACTCAACAGAAGAGAATCAGTTGTGAAAATTTGTTCTTGCAGCATGTGGTACTCTTAAGGTATTGCAACCATTTCGGGGGAGCCCTCTATTCTGCTCCAATGGCGGAGTCCCTCGTCTTTCCTCAGTGTGTTGGTATTCCTTCTGCCACCTTAGCACCAAACTCAGTGAAGGGTTCTTCAGTTTCTCTGATCAGCTGTCAGAAATTGCCAAGGTCACTGGACTGGAGAGCTGGGCAGGTTAAAGAGCGTGCTTCCCTTTCAACTTTGAGGTCGTGTGGTTTGAGCTCACGGATCCATCATCATGCTGGACAGGTCGTCTGCAAGGCTCATGATGCATCTGAATGTAAGTTCTTAATCTGCGTTTCTCAAGTTTGTCACGGCCCATTCATGAATTTGATTTATGATGATATGATTTGGTGATGGCTTTCTAGAATGCTGTTGATTATATGTTTACCTGTAATCATTGCTGGGTTGCCTCATTTACTCACATCTCTGATTGTTGAGATTTAATTCAAAAACTTATAATGTTATGACTCACGATCAAGTGGTTAGTTCTATCATCTCGAATTTGTCATCTGGAAGTTATTGGAGGGGCATGAACTTTCATTCGAACGAAACTAATTGAATGTGTCCTTTTGGTTTGTCTCCTGAATCAAGATGGATCACCTGGGCCTGCGTATAAATGGCAAAGAGTGCTTCTTAAAGTTAGTGGTGAAGCATTAGCCGGAGATCATACACAAAATATAGACCCAAAGGTTGGAAATTGAACTACTTCCTTTCAGTTTAGATATTGGCTATTTCTTCCTCATGTTACCGAAGCACTTTTTGGTGAATTCAGGTCACCATGTCCATCGCCAGAGAGGTTGCAGCTGTGACTCGGCTTGGCGTTGAGGTAAGCTATGTGTTTCTATGTTCTGGTATACAATCCTTCTTCTTCGTCAAATGTTGGTTTCTGTGATTGTTGTGGTTTAGTCAAGTCAAATAGTGTATCACTGTTTTCATCTCAAGTAAGACAGTGTTTCACAACAGGTGATTGCACACACTTCCTATTGGTTCACCCTGCATTTACCTTTGTCAGTCTGGAAATCCAAGTATTATCATGGGCTTGAACCCAACTTCTTGTAAATATGAACTTGCGTGCTTGTTGGGTCTGAAGTGTGATATCCTGGCTCTAGATTCTTAGTGGTAGTTATTGTTTCACAACTTCAACTTATTTATACACTGTTCAGCTCCTGAATTGGTTGAAAAATATTCCAGGTTGCTATTGTGGTCGGGGGTGGCAATATATTTCGTGGAGCTTCTTGGGCCGGGTGCAGTGGCCTGGATCGTTCCTCCGCTGATTATATCGGGTACACTTTTTCCCATAGATCAATATCGTCTCTGTGCACTATATCTGGAATATTGTTGGATTCGTCAAATTTGGTATGATAAAGTACAATGAAGTCTAAAATTGTTGTAGGGATATCTTCTGTTCTCCATTTGAACTATTTGTGCCAGTAGATGTTCTTCTTGTCCCATCATTTTGCTAGTTGATACTTCTAGGCTAGAAACTGGAATGAGCTGATGTATACTTGGCTTGATCTTTGTGATGCTAGGATGTTAGCTACTGTTATGAATGCAATATTTCTGCAAGCAACAATGGAGAGCATTGGCATTCCAACTCGAGTTCAGACAGCTTTTCGAATGTCGGAGGTTGCTGAACCCTACATAAGAAGAAGAGCTGTGCGGCATTTGGAGAAAGGGAGAGTGGTAATATTTGCTGCAGGAACTGGGAATCCCTTCTTCACAACAGATACTGCTGCAGCTCTTCGTTGTGCTGAAAGTAAGTTGCGTAATACTGAACAACGATGACAATGTGATTGGTAGGTGGCCCTTCCCTTTGATGCTTAGTTTGTCAGCATACTTGTTTGCAGTTAATGCAGAAGTTCTGCTGAAGGCAACGAATGTAGATGGAGTTTATGATGATGATCCTCGGCAAAACCAGAGCGCCCATCTCCTTGACTCGCTCAGCTATCAGGATGTGATGTCAAGAGAGCTCTCTGTGATGGACATGACGGCCATCACCTTATGCCAGGAGAACGACATACCGGGTGCCGACACAAACCGAATTCCTTTTTGTATAGAATACTCTCGAAACGTTTGCTAATGACGACCCCTTTTGCTTTTCTTGCAGTTGTCGTCTTCAATTTGGCTAAACCAGGCAACATCTCGAGAGCAATCAAGGGAGAGAGGGTGGGCACAATCATTGGAACAAAACAGCAGCCTCGCTGCAGTGGCGATGAATTTGCAATGCCGCAGTTTGCTGATCCTGGCTCTAACTGAATATTAAATCTATATTTTGCTACAAGGACCTCGTCGCCATGTGGTCGGCTTGAGCAGAGCAAAGTCACTCAGTGAACAAATAGCCAAGTTGCTATGGATGCAGGCCTGATGGTATCTACGTTAGTGAAATTGCGAGGACTAGTAGGTATTTTTGTTCTCAGATTATTCTGTTATTGTTGTTTTTAGTAAAATAAACTGTGGCAACTCATGCCTCTCTTTTCAGCACTTGACGCATGTATTGTCGATCGATCATTATATGCTACAGTTAGACATGAATGGCACGTTATGATACTTCATGCATCTTTTATGATCTTACACATTTTATGAAGAACTACGATACTACAGTTTTTTTTTTTCCATCATGATGATTTTTCACAACTTTGAGAACCAGATAAGTGCTCTCTTCCGGGACATCTGATAAAATTCGAACAATACAGAGAAATGCTCAAACATCGGCAAATGCACCGCAACCTACTCAAAAGGCAGCTGCATTCACAAACCAAGGCAATTGATAAGCTAAGACGGTAATCACAACCCCACAACACAGAGCGGCGGCAAGGATTAGAGGCCATTGTTTGGAATCAAGCGAAGCAAGTTATACATGATTACCTTGTACAACATGCTTATCATTAAACTTGAATTCTCTATACAAACAGCTCCTATGAAATCAGTACATGAAGCAGAAGAACACTTCTTCCAGTATCCACCATTGCTTCCTACCCCCCAAGAAGGCCATAATCCAGGGAGACAGCGAACAGCTCCCGGCCAAAGTACACTGGTAAAAGCACAAAATGGCCTGTCAACAGCAGCAACCATAGTCACGACAACCAGTTAAAATGTGGGATCAATCCCTCATTACATACCAAGAAGAATACTAGCAGCTGCGTCCCTGCATTGACATTAAAAAGGTTGGCGGGACTTGGGTTCTGAATAACTCAGTCCCATGAAACCGAGGCCATTTACCACGACACCTATATATCACAGCACCGCGTAACAGCTGAGGGTAAGTGTACTACTGCCACGACCTGCAATTCCCACACAACCAGATCTCATCCCGAGGAATGTCTCCCCATGATGAACAATGGCTGTGAATATGTAACTTGCAATATGGGCAAGCTAGGTCAGGAGCTGGCGCTGTTAGTGAGCACACCTCACAAGCGGCATTCGTTGCAGAGGGAAAAGGTTCCAAGCGTACACTGGAAGTTCCTGCTTCATGCAGCTCCACGGGTCCCATATGTTCATGCGAAGTGCCCAATTCAGACTGCTGTTGGAATGCGATCATTGAATTCGAGGGATCCCAATATTCATAGTCACTGGGCATAAGTTGAACTTCATTGACAAAATGAGATTGGCCAGCGTCGGCTTCTAGCAGCTCTCCAAAGGAAAAAAAGGTATGAGGTTCATAATTCTCAAAATTGAAATTCTCATGGTCAAGAGTCAGGCCATTTTCAAACCCGCTGCCAGAAATGTCCCATTCATGATCATGAGAAACAATGTTATTAGCAGCACTGATAAAGTTGTTAGATTCAGAGAAGCCAGCCTGAGGTGCGGCCTCAATCCCTGACATTCCGTCATCTTGCTCATTTTTCAGATACCTTCTAACAGAAAGCTTCTGTGGAGAAGGAACTGGAGGGGCGCCCCAATCAAGTTCTGCCTCTGCTCTCTGTTCAGGTACTGACGGGTCATTCCATTGAAGATCTGCGCCTATCATCTGCTCAGGCACTGACGGGGCGTCCCATTCAGGACCTGCTTCAGTTATCTTCTCAGGTCCTGACGGTGCATCCCATTCAGGATTTGGTTCTGCTATCTGGTCATGAACCGGTTCAACATCTGATGTAAAGAATAGAATAGGATCATCGATCTGTATGAAAAACTCATCTTCCATGGGAGAGATTGGAGTAGCTGGTATGGATGACTCTGTATACTCAGAGATGGATCCAGATACAGAATCTGATATGCCAGTGCTTTGACTTGAACCCTTGGTGCGCGACTTCTTCGTTTCTGCCTTCTTAGGCACTGAATCTGCATAAGGGCACACCGGAAGTTTTGACCTTCGACACTTCAAACATTTGAATCCCACCAAGTCACCAAGTTTTGACTCATCAAGTTTAACAGCATCGGCATGGAACCAATCTGAGAGAGTGACAGATGATGATGATATCATTAGTTGGAAAAAAAGGGTTACGGCTTTTGGCATACTTCACAGTGAATAAAAATAACATGCTTACTTTGGCATACTTCACAGTGAATGTACATTAACTGAGGATTATACGGCTTTTGGCATAGATGGCAAACCGGAGCTATGCTCCCATCGTGGGTCTCGGCCCTTAACAGAACATGGTTACGCCTGAATTCAGTGCCTGTGTCTTGCTTCTTCCTCCAAACGAGGCCCCATGTTGTTGATGACTTCTTTTTCTGGCTTTTTGTGGTCACAAAAGAATCTGGGCCAGCAGACTTTGTCTCAGAATTCTCCAAAATTCCTGGTGACGATGTTTGTTGATGACTTTTGTTGGGCACTGCACTTTTATACACCGCAGAAGGTTTCTGATACTCTTGGCCCTGCATGGTTAAGGGACTAGTTGGAGATTCAGCAGTAACATGATTTTGAGGAGTAACTCTGTTCTGGTAGCAGTTCTTGCAAGTGATGACAAACTTGACATCCTCATTCGTCTGGATGATGGAACTCATTGTACATTCCCTGTGACAGTAACCTGAAAGAACACAGCAATTTAATCAACAACTTCCCAGATCTTGCAAGTGTATACCGTATTGGAGCTGGTATCAGCCAGAACCAATACAGGGTGTATCGCAGCAGGCATCAGCAAAAAAGGGCAACAGTTCGCCTGCAACAGTTGATGCAGTTCGATACGGATAACCATGATTAATTGGCCACTAGTCAGCCAAATCGGATCATTCAACAAGCTATCTTCGTAAACAGACTCTAGGCCGATGTTCATTATATAGACGAGCTATGAAAAGGAAACGATAAAAATACTATCTTATGCTTCCACTATGACAATTAAAGAGAATGATGTCTTGAGAAAAACTGAAGATACATCCAAATGCTTACCTTCACATGCATTGCACTTGACTGAATTGCTGAGGAAAACACCACAGCGGCAGGAGGCACAGGAGCACATCGCCAAGTTGTCTCTCTTACGGACAAGGTACAGGAATATATCTTTCCGAGAAGCTTTTAACTGTTTTTGTTGTAGCTTTGACAGCGTGCATGGCGGATCCTTGATGGGAAGCGAATCAGTAAGCCCTGCAGCTTTCTCGTAATCTTTGATCAAATATAAAGGCACACGTGCTTCTAAAAACCAGTACATCTGCTTTGCATCTTGAGTTTCTTCTTTCCCCATGATGCTTTTCATGAGGCGTGAAGGAAGATGTCTCTGATGCTCAAAAACAACCCCATACATAAGCTTGTTGTCCACATGTTTCTTGTCACAAATGCTAGCATTTCTAAAGGTAGAAGCCTCTGTGTCGGAAGCTTTAGGATCTTGACTTTGTTCAGGAGGAGTAAGATCACTCCATCTAATATGGTGATCCAGGTATCTGATCTGGTGGAAAATACATACTATAGCCATCAAGAACGTGTCACAGGTAACTCAGACGGCCAACAGGAGAAACAAATAAGTTGTCCAAAATGAAATTACCAATAAAACATTATGAAAGTGGATGAAACCTGAAGGGCAATATGTGAAATATTCTTGCTCATTTCGACAGCCACTCTCCAAATGAACTGTCGGCTTCTTTGGGGGACATTAGGACCTTCAGAATAAAAAATTCCGGGAATCTTCCTTGAGCCACCTAAAAATACAAGATTCATCAGTTCAACTTTACCAATGTTTTCATGAATAGACTACCATTTAATATCATAGTTTACTATCATGCCACCGAAAAACCAAAAAATTATGGATCCGATTGTTCATCAAGTGATGGGTGTTGGGCCATCAATGCCATCAACTTCTTATCAAAATTGTTATGTTATGATAACGGCATAGAGGGTGGGGGGGGGGATGAAAAGGAAGCCAAAGCCATTGTGAAATAGATGGTAGAACCTAGGAACAGACAGCACAGCACCTTGACGGGCATTCTTCCGCAACAGTGCTCGTGAAAGCATTCCTTTCTGCAATACAATCTTTGATAGCTTCCCACCACGCCACCAGAGAAAATCAGTCTCCTTTTTTTGCACATCTTCTATAATTTCAGATGCATTAGAATGTTTCTTGGGCCTCCCAGGACGTTTCTGACTCAACTCAGCAGGACAAGTATTCTGAGTTGGTGAAGGTTCACTCATCACATCGTCCAGTGGCTTGACCCATTCCCCAGAAAGGGCAATCGTTCGTATATTTTTCTCAAGCTGCAGAAAATCAAAAAGAGGATAAAATCCTATAAATTGTCAAAACACAACCTGAGAGACATGAAAAGATCGAGATGAAGCATAGTAGCATGCAGCCAGAAGAGCAGGGCAAAAACAGTTTTCTGATCAGTCAAAACACATAACAGACACCAGAGATTGTGATGTCGAAAGGAAAACAACTCACGGTCAGCCAATCAAGGCGTGGTACCCGTAAAATAAGGTGGATTGGAAATACGTGTGCGCCTGTAAGGCGTCTGGATACCCAGGAGCACAACATGTGACGAATAGGGAGAGAGACAAACAAGGAAAATAGGAAATGATAGGGAGTTCGAGAACAAGATACTCACTTTAAGCAAAAGACTCCTGATCCCGGAGTAAGAAGAAATTTGTTCAACTTGTTTACGCCACTCTTGTCTATGGCTTCCGTCCAGGAATGGTCCAACAACCAAACCATGTAGAGCCTCCTCCATGTATAACATATAAATGCAGATTCCATAAAGACTATTCTCTACATTCTTTGCTAAACTGAGTTTTGAAAAGATCTTCATAGCCCCTTTAGTGGCGTTGAGGGCAGCAGAATTTAGCAAGCAAACTTTCTTACTCGTTGCCCTGCAGTTGATGCACCAACTACAGCGATCTCTTGAAAATTCCAGAAGCCTCTTCTCAGGATTTGGCCAGAAAAAGCGAACTGCAGCCAAACAAAATGCTTTTGCTTGTATTGAAACACAAGTAGACACAACTTTTTTAGGATTACCAGATAAATGAGCCTCAAACTTTTGGTTCTCCTCTGATGATAGAACAGCTAAACTAGCTGCAGCAGATACAGCAACATCGCCATGGATGTAATGGTTTATGTATGCGTGGGGCTTAAAAGAAGACCCCATGTAAGGCCTACTTCGATGATGACCTCCTACATCAAACCCATTTGCTCCCTGTTCCACATATCTTACATCATTTGCAGGAAAGCATGCACCATATCTTTGCCCTCTAGCATCCATACCATCAGATGTTCCTGCAGAAAGCTCTTTCAACATAGATCCAACCCTAACAACTTGATGTGTCAAGCCAGACAACCCACTTCCTTGTGTGATGGATGAAGAAGCTGATGAAGAGTCAATTGCAGTCTGCTCAGACAACTTGGCCGTTGTGTTGGCCCGACTTACATCTTGCCTACAAGGCTGCTTTGACGAACCAGTAGAGGGCTCACTAGGGCCGAATTTTGTCATGGATGGCCCATCTATGCTATATTCACCACCGATGTATTCACCGACAAACTTCTCAACCTCTTCATATACTCTATGACTGCTATTCTGAGGGGATACAAGTGTAAGAGCTCTAACCTCCTCCTTTATGCTCTGCAAACCCATATTTCTCGGAACTGTTTCGCTAATTGGAAATGCTGCACGAAGCATTCCCCAATACTTACAAATTCCTTGGGATATCCTGGAATATGAGATGCAGTGCCACTCAGACGACTGAAGAGCTCCAAGGACTTTTGGAATGTCATGGGAGCTATAATATCTGACAAACTGGAATGTGTTTTCCGAGCCTTTCATCCTGAAATTGTTGTCAGAAGTAGCATGATCAAGCGTCAACAAAATGCAAGAGCATTATTCCACCCAAGTAAAGTTATAGACAATGAATCTGCAATAAAGCACTAAGAAGCAACCATTCTGACAAAACAGAATCTTAAAAAAACAAACAAAAACAAACAATGGAATCATCACATCTCCTCCAAGCAAGATACCACATACACACAAAAAAGGGAAGGAAAATTTTCAGGAACATTGTACCTTTTGTCCCTGTGCCCATTAATAGCACCAAGCGTGCTAACAGATACCACGGACAGGGAATACAAATCACATTAGTGCAACCTTTGTTCCTTTAATTAATATTTCGGGAAACCCCATATAGATGCTACCAGTTAGCCTAAAAATCAAGTACTCTCAAAGTGACAATCAGGGCTTAGAAGTCTTGAGTCTAGCCCTCGACTGGATGAGTGGTCCTCACAAGCCATTTCTTAAATCATAAAAGTTTCTGCAGATGTTGCCTAATGCTGCTCACCATTTTAAGTTCCAATTTAAGCCAGGTTTTCTTCTTCATTTGTATCATAATGTCCCATTGCATTCATGTGTACATTCTCTTCTAGACTTTGGACAGCCTTATTTCAAAAAATCCAGCACATCAGAAAAAGGAAAATACAACATATGAAAAGCTATTGAGTTGTGAGTCAAAGAACATACACCAACAAGTGCTCGCAGGTCCCCAAAAACACGTACTCAAATGGATCAATTCCAAATAATTCTGCTCCTTGCAATGATGTCCCTACGTTAATAGTAGGTCCAATTTTACTCAGTTTACACTCAGGGCAGAACCATGACCCTTTCGGTAAGTGCGATCTACTCACACCTATGCATCTTGAATGATAAGCTGAAGGGCATCCATCACAGCAAAGCAATGTCCCATCCATTCCACAAAGCCGACACTCATCAACATTTCCATCCTGCTCAATAACAGTACCATCTCTGACATGAACAATGCGTCCAAGAGTCGATTCAGTAGAGTAGGGTGGCACTGTACCATTGCTATGCAAACAATCGTCCACAACATGACTGATCATTCCAGCAGAAGTCTTTGGATTCCGATGATGTACCCTTCTTGGTCCATTTTCAGAAAGAGATGCAAGTCCATCAGCATCGATTCCTATTTCTGATTCTTCACGTATATCAATTTCAGCTCTTACCTCTGCAGATTCAAGAGCACCATCGCACAGTATCTGGAGAACCTTTAACTTCTTGCCAACCGACAAGGAGCAATAAGGTTTCTCCAAAACATTAATGCAGAATCCTTTCCGCTCATTTCCATATAAGTATCCCATTAACGCCAGATAATGGACCAAATAAACAGGCCAAGTTAGTGTATCGAGCAAGACCCAGTCCATCGACCTGCGGGAAAATGAAATAGTACTTTATGACAGCATGAGTACAACTAAGGATGTATTGGCACAGAGGACACAAATGAGAAACAGCACACTGAGCTGCAGCCTATAGCCGAAATATCTAATCTTGTTCTTCCAAATATATCATATCCTCCAGAAGAAGTTTATAAAGATTTCATCTTTTTATTTGATGCCTTTATAAACAGAAATAAGCTGTAGATTTAGCATCTTCAACCATCTTAGTTTCCTTTTCTGTTTATCTGTTATCTCCAGATTTTTTTCCCAAGTTTCAATATCTTAGCCATCAATACATCGTATGTTAGCGCGCAGATCACTCTGTTAGAAGCCTCCACAAATCTTTATGCATGACTACCTTTGTTAACGGCGTATATTAACACATTCAGACAAACCTACAACTAACTTCAAGAGAAACTTCATGGCATAGACTTCTTATTCAATCAGTTCATTTCTTGACACCATCTTCAACCATTCCAGCCGCTTTAGGTGACTTAAAAACATTGCATAATGTAATTATCTTGTATCAACATTTACTGAAGAATAGAAGCTAGTATCCTCACCAGAGCCATTAGGGCTAGGACTGGTGAATTCAGGGAAAACAACAAGGTTACTACCATGATTATTTAAGAAAGTAAGGAAGAAGGCATACTGTCAAGGATTGATATCCGTCTACCTCAGGCATTTTGAAGCACGTTCAGAACCACCTGAAGACTCAGCCTCAAGATACTTCCTAACTGCCCGCAACAATGCAACATGAATCGCATCCAACAACGAGCTAGGAACAGCACAATTGAGACACCCTACAAGATCATCCAACGTAAACGGGGCCAAGAACAGCTTCACACTAAAAGACCTAAGAAACCCATACACCGACAACAAGTTCGGAACATACTCTTCCGGGACAGCAATAGTCCCAGAAGAAGGAGGCAGCTCTGGTGGAATAACACCAGCCACTCCCCCCTCAATCCCCACTTTACATTCATCATCATACTCGCATGAATCACTACACGAATCATCATAAGTCTCACCCCGAACACCACCACCAACACCTTCTTTTTCGTCCACACCAATGTCACACACTAATCCAACCTCATCCCCACCTTTAACCAACTCCTTATCAAGCATTGGCGCCACGGCCACCACATTCTCCTTCTCCACCCCTTTATTCGCCACCATATCATCCAATCTCGCCCTCCTCCGCCTCAAATCCTCATCGAAATACTCCTCCCCCACCAAGCACCCCGCCACCTCGGCCCCATCCATATCCTCGAAATCCGCATCCTCGTACTCAACCCTATACAGCTCGCTCTCCCACTCCACTATCTTCCCCAGATACACACCGCTCCCATCGAACTCCTTCAGCACATACCTCCCCATCAAATCCCCCCTCTTCACCTCCTCCCCCTCCGCCGCCGCCGCCACCACCCGCTGCTGGCTGACATCGTCCGTCCCCCTCTTCCTCTTCCTCTCCCTGCTAAGTGGCATCATAGTCTCGAGATCCAAATCCATGAGGCATTGACTAGTTGATGAGATCAACTAGGGTTTACGAGCTCGATGCTTGATCGAGATTGGGCGAATGACTTCGATCGAGCAAATGCGGCATGGAATCGAGGAATTGCGGAGGTCGATTAGGGTTTGGGGATCGAATTGGGATTGGGGTCAATTTAGGGTTTGAGAGCAAAGGGGAACTGTGAATCGATTTTTGTTGAGCTGGTTAAGGTTTCGAAGAGAGTAGTGGGTGGTGTGTGAAACTTGATTTTTACTGACCGTTTAATGGAAGAGTTGGTGGTGGGGACGACTGTGGTCTGTCTTGATGCACGACACTGCAAAGAGATTATGCACTATCCATATTATATTATGCTGCGGAATAAAATAAAATAATTAATTAATTAAAAAAGTAATGGAATATTCTAATTCATTTTGGATCTTTATATTGCATATAATATACTATATAATTATTCATTTATTTTAACAAAATAAGAACAAATACATTAAATAATCGACAATATTATCACAAATGTCGTAAAATATGTAATCGACGATTAACAATAAAGGAATATGAACTGAGAGAATATGAAAAGAAGTACATATTTCTTATTAATCATCATAATCAATACATAACTTCTGGTTATATAGATAAGGGTGTAGATAAATATATCAAATATATCTTTCCAAAACATATAATATAATATTATCTACGTTATAAACATCATAACATATACTACTCCATTCAGTAATGCCTATTATATTTACAACGTTCTTCCTTGGACGTTATTACGTTATGTCCATACCTCGTAAAAAACTTTCTTGAAAAACCTAATTGAAAAAACCAACAGAAGAAAAGAGTACATGACACACATCATCAAGGGATGTATAAGTTGCTTCGTTAAAAACCTTGGTCAGAAAAAAATCCAATGGGATTAAAACCACGATAAAAGGAAAAAAAGTACAATTATAAATCTTTTGGGTTTTATCCTATTGGGATAATAAATACGATCCTCCTGATGCAAACAATCTTTAATATTTCATGCATATCACACAATATATATAAGTTTTTCAAATATAGAAATATGTAGAAAATTAGTGATCAATAGACATGATTGATGATGGAGCGATTATAATGGATAATTATTAACAATCTCATAAAGAGTGAGAATATTTATGAAATATATTTTTTAATTGTTTCTTTTGTCATGCATATCCATCAAATATAAATGCAATACTAAATGTATTAAATTCAAGTAATACAATGAGAACACTAGCCGTATATTTTACTTCAAAGATGTAAACCAAACATATTTTGAAGCAGCTTGATGAAAATTTGAAGAAATTTTTCTTTTCAAACTTATATAAACATTTTATCTCTTATGAGAAACAATGATCAACCTATTTTATGGAATTAAGATGATTCAATATATAATCTACATTCAGTATTCAACACAGATGGTCTTATTTCTTAGGCAAATAAAAATCCAAAACTACTATTATTTATTAGTAACCAATAATTTGTTTAACGTCATTATAATAACTTCTTCACTATACCTAATTAGATCTTTCTGCAAATAAAATAAATATCAGACATGTTGTATTTTGGATAACAAAGGAGTGCTCATGTGAGGTTAAAGTTTAGTTTTGATTACATAGAGTTTTAGGCTAAAAATCTTCTTCCACGTAGTTTCAGAGCAAATATGAGTAGAAATCACATTAAGATTCTGCGACTTCTTGAACGGGCTTGTGATATGAGATGATTTTAGTAAATTTACCTACCAGTCTTTTCCTAGGGTGGAGCTCTTGTTTCTGCCCTTGCAAAAGAAGAACCACCTCAATACCTAAATCACTGGATTCTCCGGTGTAACCTGCAGCTCCCTTGTTCCCATACGTGGCTAATCGTGATCTTAATGCAGCTTTATTTATTTGTTAGAACTGCACCATTATCTCAGCATGATCCAGGTTATATCATCTGTCCTGCTAAAATTATTAGGATTGCTGTTATTCATCCAGCAAAAAATAATAATTTCTAAAAAATAATAATTTCTATTACCTTGTGCTTTGCAGATCAGTGCATGGCGACTCACGTTTATGCTTTGTAGCCGAATCGAAAGTAGACCGTCAAATGCTTGAGCTTAGGCTGGAATCTGTTTAAGACCATACGTTTTTTGCATTCAGCATTATGACGTGAACTTCCGTCAGTTACATTTTTTTTATTTTTTTTGGGCACAGTTCTTGTGTTTGTCGTAAGTCATGACATAAAATTACCGTATTCTATTACCTCCACCATGTTCCTGAGATGTACTTACTCGAAATTATTGATTCTCTTGTTCAAAACTTAGAATGTCCTCGCTCAAAATTGTATCCAGAACTTTCCAACTTTTGAGTATGCTGATCTTGGATAACTGTTCTATGGTAGTCATTGTGGTATCCAACCGCCCGGCAAAGATGATAGCAGTATGATTGCCAAAATCTGATATTTGAAGGTAAGTGCATAGAGCTATATGGCTTAGTTGTCAAATTTAAGTTGCTGATATGGTTAAGTTGTGACATTTCACAAAGCTCGCATCAGGCACACCTTATATGATATTGTCGATTTCACTTATGCGTTTTGTCAAGGTCTTCAGATATGATAGTCATGAAGCCCCTGCTCCGTTTTCAAAGGCTTCACCTCCATGGTCCTATCAGAACCTCAAATCAATACTTGTTTATTGAATTTTCACTTGCTGTAAATTACTTTGGTCATGATGTCCAATCATAATCCCCTCTTAGATAATTGCTAACTATATCTAACTAGCGCGCATGTTAGCTTGGATCTGATAGTTAGTCCCATACAAGATGATTAGTCCGAATATTCAAATACGGTATATTCTTTTTGGATCAGTCTTGTTTGATCTATGAAGTTTCGGCATCTCTTGACTTGGCTTTTGGTTTGCATTAAACTTCTGAATTATCTAAAAAATTGATCAGTTGAGTACTAAAGGCCACAATCGCGAGTGTTTGATGGGTTGTATGAGCAGGTGAAGGCTTGATACCTCTAATCTTTAGCTGCTAAAAATGCGACAAAATATTATGCTTTGTGTGGTTAAGGTACAAATTTATTTTTTGAGCCTTCTGGTGATTTTGGTAAAGAGTCTCATCAACAATATTGGATAGAAATAAAACAGAAGTTGTGAGCCTCACGAGGAAACACAGATGTCGAGCAGATATGACGAACATTTTAGGGATGAAGCTTTGCTAAATGCTAATGATTTGTCGTTCTTATATTACAATATTTCAGGTTGCGGCGAAGCTAGTTGAGAAGAGTGTCGAATAGAACTCAGAAAAGCCAGAGTGATCACGTTTCTGGTTTGTTCGGCTTGGTTACAAGAAAGATGTGAAACTGGGATTTATATTCCGCATCGAAGAGGTTTGCCAATTTTCATCGTTCATGTTTAATTTTCATATTGATTTGTTCCTTATCACTTTGTTTTTGCAGTTAATTTGCTGGCACAAAAAAGTGATCGGATGCGCTTATGCCCTCTCATATACAAAAAACGACCCAGGTATATTCCTGTATGTTACAAATGACATCTTATACATTGCCTCTAAACTACTACTAAAATTTCCGGGAATTGCTCTGAGCGGCTCCAGCAGTGGAGGACTCTAAGGTTGTACCAAGAGAACCTTGGCAAGGAGGGCCTCTGGTGCTAGGGTACACGTAATTCTTGAGACTCTTCCCCGATCTTTCCCTCTTTGCTTCGTCTTTGCATCTGTTCATTTCACTTTCTGGGCAAACTGCAGATGATCTAGGCTTGTTGGATCCATCACCATCCCCTTTTCCGTTGCCATTCAATGAAATATTTTCCCATTGGATCTTCTCGCGTAATGACTTCCTTCCCACAAAAATTTCCTCCACCAAGGGTCTTCTAGATTTGCCCTGGGTAGGGCTGTTATCACGAGCAAGAGCCCAGTTGTAGATCTTGTTCTCGTCATCCATCTTCAGCTCAAATGAATGAGCCTCGCTGTCGCCTGATTCCTCTTCCTTTTCTTCGCCTTTTCGATCCCCTTCGCTATCCTCTTTCTGCCTATTTTGATGGTGCCTCATGATTTTATTCGAAGGATCAGCGTACTCCTTGTTTGGTTCCAGATAGGGAGACCATTCTCCGTTCTCTGTAATCCCAGAGTTTCCAAAGTATCCTTCCAGTTCACTTCTCAGCCTCTCCAAGGCGGCTGCTTTTTCCTCGAACTCATATTTTGCCTCTGCAAGCTTCATCTGGACTCTCTCCTCACGCAGCACGTCCGCAAGCTGAAACATTTGCCTTTCCTTTTCTACCTCTTCTCGAGCTCTGGCTGATTCTCTCTTTAACTCCTCCACATCCACATGACCACCCTCAATCCCTCCAGTTAACTCGTTGCAAGTATGCTCCAGTATCTCCCTCGCCCTCCTCTCGCTCTCGAGCTTCCTCGTTACTTTGGATAGCTCTGCCCTCGCATCCGCCAACTCAAACCCAAGCTTTTTGTTAAGCCTCAGCACTTGCTTTCTCATCCTTTTCTCGTTTTCTAGTTCGCTTACTATGCACGAAACAGCATCCTTGATCCTCTCCCGCTCCCTGCTCTTCCAGGCCGCCTTCTCCTTCGCAAACTGCTGCATCAAACCATCAACCTCGCCTTGGATCAGCTGGTCAATCTGTATCCTAGCATGATCAAGCTCAACTTTGAGAGCAGACACCAGGGTCATCCCCGAAGAATGCCCCTCTTCCTCTCTCAAGATTCTAAACAGCACTTTCACCAACTCTTTGGACACCGTCAAGCTGTTCCTAACGTCCTTCAAATGTCTCTTTGCTCCGTCCATGTTTTCTGCGGTGGCATTGCTCATAGTCTGCACATATCACATTGAGTCATCCTCGAGAAACCGCTAGATAAAGAAATCATTACTGTTTTTTTTTCCTAACTCAAGTTCGTTACCTCGATCAACTGACTCTTGGCGACCGAGTGTGCCGCTGCAGGAACGTACTCAGCGAGCTGAAGTTTATGTGAATTCACTGAAGACCTTCTCCTCTCACCACCCTGCTTCGATCCTTCGCCGTTCTTCTGCCAAAACAAACTCAAACAAACAAACATTGCTCAATCGCTCTCTGTCCAAATCGTGAATGGATCATTGACTTCAAGCTCACACGAAGGAATTGTTAACGAAAATTGAAATCCAACCTCGAAAATGGGGCTGCGAGATTGATCCATCAAGCATGCCCGAACAGACTCGTAATCAAACACATTCCCCTTTCTCTCCACACTCTTCTTCTTCGATGATCGTACGTCACTAGCCGCTGACTTCGTCGCAGACAACGGGCTCTCCTTCTCCTTCGGCTCACCACTGAAACCGCTGAATCCACTGCCACTGCAGCTGCCACCCCCACTACTTCTATGCTTCGAAGCTTCACCGTTACTCTGCATTATAGGAAACAGACGACCCAGATGGCAGCTCCAGCTTATCGTTTAGGAAGGACGAGATATACAGAGTCTTCAGATCACTGACCACAGTGGTTTGAGGGAAAACCCTTCCTGCTTGACTGTTGCCAATGTGAATCGCCCTTTTGATTCGCTTGTCAGAACAAAAATCCTCTTCTGATCTTGCAATTCTCATCAATCTATCGGCTTCTGCACACTGATCCAATCACGGCATGACGTCATCGTTCTCCGATCGGAAAACCGCGAAATCTCGAAATGCGAACAGCTTAATTTGCTCCAAGTGGTCAAATTTTGCAATGGATAATTAACACGATAATGTGTTTGCGGGAATCATGGGATCTTAATGAAATGAAAATCTAATGCATTTGATGTGTTTTGATGGGACATCGGTGATGGGGTTGAGAAATTTGCTTGTGTGTGTGAAAATGTGGGAATTGGAGACTTGGATTGAGATGAGTTTCATGGATCTTTTCGACGATGATGAAAAATGTGAGTGGAGCAGTGAAGTGAAGAGAAAAGGGGCGGGTGAGAGGAGAGGATGAGAGGGGGTGTGTATATGTGACCGAATGTCAAAATTGTGTGGGTGTGTCAGATGGAGAACTGAAAAGCATGTGCAACAGTACGTTCTAATCGAATATGCCCCCATCTGCCACACCGAAACGGCGAAACAAGAAAAATTTAAACAAAATAATACTCCCTTCCTTAATATTAATCATGGAGCATGTGTGATATAAAAATTTATATTAATATTATATTAATATTAATTTTGATTAAAAATAATAATATTTTTTATAATAATGGAGTTGAGAGAGAAATTGATTGATGTATGGTAATAGATGATATTGATTTGTATATTTTTTTTATATAAAAAAATTATCAATAAAAAATACTTCTTTTGTTCTATGAAAAATACAACATTAAACAATAACATACTATTCATCATGTATTGTGATACATTATTTTTTACTGATATAAAATAATATGATACAAATTTTATTTGTGTTTATTACCAATCCTTTTTTTTTGAACTTATTTATCAATAGGTCATAGAAAAGATTTTTTTTTATCAAAAAAAATAAGATTACGATTATTTCCTTATGACAATCAATTCATATCAGATTTGACCATATAACTATCCTTGTCAATATTTCATTGCCTCTTTGTACTCACATTCTTCCCTTCTTTTTTTTTTTCCAGTGATCTTCTTTACACATTATGAAAATCGTTGTTTCTAATCTTCAGTTACAAACACTACGCCATTCAAAAAAGGATTTCAATCTCATAAACTCTATTTTTCAATCGATCATCCTTCTTCAATCAATTTTTTTTTATTTTTTTTCTAAATCAAATCGTTCTCCACTATAATCCTTATTTTGGCCAATAATTTCGTCCTAATCTTGTGCAAGATTTAATGTGGATCGTCATCATCGAATTCACGCATTGTGAGTTATTCGATCAATTATTTGGTTAAAATGGATGACACACTAAAGAGTAACTATAACAAACTAAGCAATATGATATGTTACTTTTTACTAATATTAAGCAATATGATACGAACTTTATTTTCATTTATGGTTATACTAATATGTAAATAAAACTATATTTGATGTATCACGATCATTTTATAAAAAAATATTATTTATTTATCTCACTGATCATTCGTAACGTAACAATTTTATTGACTATATGACAAATGTTATGTTTTTCATAGGACAAAGAGAGTAACATTTATTTTGAGATGACCAAAATAAAAAAAATATAACAATTAATATGAGATTCCATGGTTTTGAGTATTCCGTGGTGAGCTTTTTTTTTCCTAACCTCATGGTTATGTAAATATGTTGTTTTGAATTTTTATAATCTATGTTCCGTTTAATTGACAGTTTTATCTTTACTTATCTGGTGTCATCCATAGAGATAACGGATCCCTCACCATCACCCGATATTGTAATCAGTTTGATTTTTTGGTTAATTGATTTGATTTTAAAGCGTTTTTTACTATGACGATCAAAACAATCGAACAGAGTTATAATTGTCTAGAAGTGTCAAAATTGCAACTATTTGGTATTAAACTATTATAGTTAAATCGTTATGTTAAATAGTTATTGTTAGTCGATTAATCGGTTTTTAGGTGGTTATAATTGATTGATTGATTGATTTGTTAATCAGTTTAGGGAAGCCTGAATGGTTTATAATTGAATGTTATTCAGTATTTTTAATCTAATCAACGGTTTTAAACTGAACATGTAATTATATTTTTTGTATTACTGTGATACACATGTGAGTATTATCTATATCTTATTTTTTTAAATCTATTTTTCTTATCATTTACTAGATCGTTTACATTGTTTTGGTACTGTTCATGTACTGTTTAACATGGTTAATGTCGGAAAACTTTCTCCCATGCTGTCCATTTTGTGCTATAAAAAGATCCTCCTTTTCGATATAATATCACACATTTTTGCATAATAAGAGTAATAGAGACAACGAAGGAGAGGTGAGGATTCGTTCTATTTTCGTATCATTTTTGTTTCATAACATGTATAAGGTGTTAATTTTGATTGTTACTTGGGCTATTTGGGTCAAGAATAGTCAAATAAGTAGTCTTATTTTACTATTCTCACAGTAGTCTTAACTTTCAAATAGAAGGAACAGAGTGAAATACTTTACATGACATAGAATACAGCATACAACACGATAGATCACAGGAAAGTCCCGAGAGAAAGATGGAAAGGTTACGTTTGCGACATTTTCTGGTGCATTCGATTTAGAAGTAGTCTTCAGTCCTGCCTTTGAAACCGATCTGTCCGAAAGTGAGGACGATGAACAGCCCCAGATGCCATGTTACCAGCCATAACCTATCAATCAAGAGATCATAGAGCTCAGCTCACATTACAAGTATACGATGTATCGTAGACTCATTGCCAATATGACTGTCATCAGGGAAGCTGATACGAACAAACTTTACAAAAAGTTCGAACTGATTCTAGAAAATCGGTTGATTTATATCCAACAGATGAGACTAGAAAAAACTGTAATAAACGAAGGACATTGAACTGACCAAAACTGGGAATCTAGTGCTGGTGGAGTAGGGAAATGTGCGAGCTCTTCCCCAATGCTATTGAAAAAGAGGCCAGTCAAGCTGTTGCCGTTGATGACCGGAACGCTCGACGGAGCGAGCCAGCCGATCAGGCCGAACCCGATCACGTTGTAGTCCGTCCTCAGCCAGTCTCTCTGAAAGCTACTGCTTTCCCAAAATCACCAAAATCAATTGAATCAAAGTCTTAACTTAATATAATCTAGATTAACTTGACAAGATTAAACAAATGAGAATGACATAGTTATAATTGTCGGAAAAACCGATTCTATTGACAAAAGATCCAATCATATATATCTAATCTTCCTCCCCGCGAAAAACCATTAAATAAGGGAAATAGGGATCAAAACTGATAACCTAAATTTCACACCAGCTCGGATACTATATTAAACGATTCTAACTAAATATTGAATTGAGGATAAAAGATCCAAGAATATATATCTAACAATCGTGAGGAGTACCAGTGCTTACCATGAGACCTTAACAGATGACGATCTCATTCGTGTCGGTTGGCTCCTGGCCTTGATCAGTGGCTTCACCAACCCAAAGCGTGAAGATGATGGCAATGAAGAGCTTGCCAAGCCAACAATGGCAGTGGATGTGATCGCAGCCATTTATGTTGATCTAAGCGAGAGACCTGCACGAGAAGTGAAGTGGATGAAATTATCAAAGTATCAGTTGAAATCTGGCAGATTTTTTCCGCCCTTTTGTCTAATTGGTTTGTTTGTGTGATGCAGCATCACTGCATAAGTTTGGGTTGAGATTTTCATGGGTTTGGGTCAATCAGAATGTGTCACGTGGACTTCGACCGGATAGGCTGTGCCCACTCAGTTCTCCTCATGCTCATATGCGATGGGTTATTTTCCCTTCTTTTTTCTTTTTTATAGGGTCTGAGAGTTTGTAGAGTTGGATATCGTATAGGGTGGTATAAATTGGTGATAAAAATGGATTTGCATCATTATATATATAATTAAAATTTATTATAAAATTTAAAATAAAAAAAGAATCATTAAAATTATAAGATGAATATTTAATCTTAATTTTTTATTGATTTTATTTTAAATATAATCATTTAATTTTTATTAGACATATTTCCTTCCAATCCTAAATCGATTTTGATTTCTAATGTTGAAACTTTGGTTTTGATAATGCTTGTACACAATTTATCCATCTCTAGTCCCAAATGATCACAGCATTGGGATGTAGAAAATTTATCGAGATAAATTTTTTCTGTTTTATATTCACAAAATATCCAATAATGCTTTCTTTTCTCTTTTTTTTTTTTTTTTGAGAACTATGTTTTAATTTTTTTAAAAGGGTTGTTTTACATTACAGTAAAAAAACAACAGATAAAACTATTCGTGCATGACAACAGCTCGTGCGCTGCTTCCGTTCTCCGTTTACGTTAAGATATTCTCCAACAATGTACACTTCGGCCTTTGGGCTTATCCTCAGAAAAAGCTCCTGTTGGCACTGCTTGATATGGCTCAATCTCATAAGTAGATGAAAGAACATCAAATCTTGGGCCGAAATTGGGCCATCAAAATCTTGGTTCTGCTACCTGTGCTGTTTGTGCCGAACAATTCTTCGGAACCATGAAAGTTAAACAGAGAGACACGTCGCCAACGGCGTCAGTTTCCACCGTCATCACTGCAATTCAAGGCGCAGATTCCTAACTTGATCTGCGTCTCACCGTGCTTGGAGGATCGGAGGATGGGAGATTTGTCACTCGATTAACAGAGTCATTTCTCTGCATCGTCGGATTGGATTGTATCGTCCGCGAAAGATGCATTCCTCGCCATCATCATCATCGTCATCATTGTGATCGTTATCTCTTGGTTGCTTCGATTTCTGATGTCGCGAATTCGTTGTTAAATTAGGGTTTGGATGCGTGGTTATTTACTGTTTGTGAGTTGATCCGATTCTAGCTAGAACTCCAAGTGATTATTTGCATTCACCGCAGGATTTTCCTGAGTAATAGTGTTGAGCGGAGAGTTGGAGCCTTGATATTGTTTGAAAGAGTTGATCAGAAATGTAAAAATCGGAGTTCGAGGATATGATGAAAAACTAGGCCGTTGTATTCCATTGTTGGTATAAAGAGGCAATTGCCTCCTTGTCTGATCTTATAAGTTGGTCGAAGTAGACGACTGGAACAGGATATTTATGCATAATTTGGATGGTCATTGGGTTGGTGATAGTAGAGGGAGTTGAGATTCGAGAGTCTAACAATGTTATAAGCTGTCATCTCATGTCTTGAGGACTGTCGTCATACGGTGTCCCTTATTTGCCTTAAGATACCGCGCTGTTGTTTCTGGATCCCTTTGTTTTTTGCTTAGTGGAAGTCCATTATTCTAGTAATCTAGTGTTCTAGGATAATTTAGTGATCACTGTTGCAATTTATGCGTGGTAGTTCTATATTCTATAGTCCATCATTCTAGTAATCTTGTCTTTTACGATAATATTGTGATCACTGTTGTCTTCCGTTCAGAGTATGGAACACAAAGAATCTTCTACGTCCTGGCTTTGTTCTGGAGCTGATAGAGAGGAGTAGGGACAAAGTCTACGGATCATAAAATATACTAGGATACCAATGATATTTTCCAGAGTCGGTCACACTAGCCTGGTACGTACTTTCTTTTTGCATTTACCAGCTGCATTCTATTTCTTGCTTTCAGTGCCGTGTTTCAGTTGCTCGTTCAGCTGTGCTTAGTGAAACCATGATGTTATGTTTTACTTCCAGACATCGTGTGGTTACACTTACGGTTTCAAATTGTCTTTTATGTGATCTGTACTCTGATTGAATATGTCAACTATAAAGTTTTGGTTGAATGCCATCACCATAATGTTTGGTAGTTTCAGTTATGTAAGTACCCTCTTTTAAAAGAGGTGGCATTCGAGTGAATCAAGTCATTTCAATCTTGTGAACTAACTCTACTCCAAAGTGGGAGCATATGTTGGTACATGCATCTTTTGTGTGATCTCTCAAGTCTTTTCTTTTCTGGAAACTACTTTACTATCTTCACTCACTTACGTGGATAGTAGAATAAAAGATGAAGCAACTCAAATAAAGAATTCCCCTTTCAAGTCGAAGATGAAGGATCAACAACTTTGGTATCTTCCTTCAATTTGCATGGCGTCTCCATGTAAGCATCCACATTACTTCTCGAACTTCAATGTGCGCCTCTGTTTTTCAGAGTAAGATGGCTATGGCAACTCAAACCATTGTAAAACTCATAAACCATTTGCATAAAGCTCTTTGAAGATGCTCTATTATGAATAGTATAGCTATCTATAAGAGGCCTTTCATGGCTTTGATGAATAGAGGAAAGATTAGGAAAGCACACATAATCGAAATGCCGAAAGCAACAGCAATCTCCATGATCTTCTCCTTTCTTATCTTTCTTTCCGTTTTCCTTCTCTTCATCTCCAAGTATTCTTCATACCCCTCCCTCCCATCTCCTTTCTTCCTCTTTCCATGCTCAATGCTGTTGATCAAAATCCTAGACTTTCCTTCCCATTCAAATACTTCCCCTCCATGTCCTCCATCTGCATGCACACCTCCCTCACGTGCAACCTCCCTCCTTCCACACGACCGCACGTGACCATCACCTTACACTCCACGTACTCCGATGAACCTAGCTGATTAGAAGCCAGGGTCGTCGCATATTTGACCACTATCTCTCTTGTCAACCAATGCTGCTCGACAGAGACTGGTCTCAGGCTAGAGAAATTAGCTGCCCTATTTTGAGATGGGTCAGCTATGATCCAACTCAGGGTCAGCTTCTCTTTCAGTTCATTGACTAGGATGTCTTCCATGTGGCCGGTCTCTATTGGTGTGGGAAAACTCTCCTTAGGATGGAGCACATCGACCCTGAATGGCCAGTACAAGAACCACCCAGTAGCTGTCTCAATTTCCTTGACTCTGGAGAAGATTTCCTGGTCATGGTAACGAATATCGATGGCTGAGATAATTTCCTGTGGTTTTGATGTTGGAGTTTTTCGCCCTGCTGATGGATGACATGAGCGTTGGCTGTGGTGGGATGAAATGACAGGGAAGGAGTCGGAGAAGAAGCCCCGATGACCATCTGAGAAGTAATCAATGAGCTTCTGCATACCAGGATGATAGGTCGAAGGCCATGTCTCGTAGCAGACATCCCTCCATAGCGTTTTCACGTTTGAGAGGGAGCGTAGTCGTGAGCATGTTGAGCTTAAGGAGGTTAAAGTTAAGCCGTCGAGACGGTTGAGGATGTGCTCATGCAGTATGTCTGGATGGACATCGGAGATTGCCGAAGGGTGATCATCAGCATCAGAGACTATGTAGGCCATTAAAGAACTAGCATGGTTCTCTACGTAAGAAGGTTTACAGAGGGAGGATATATCGAGAAGTATCGACTATTGAGGATATAGAGAGAGAAGGAGGTAGATATATAGTCCAAGATGGACGGTTACCTATAATGCATAATTTTCTATGGACACATAATTCTATATGTATTAAAGCACTAAATATTCTGCAACTAACAATGAAAGCAACCATCGTGCTAGTAGTAGTAGCTTATTAGAAAAATAGCATAGCTGATAAGAATTGCAATATTTTATATGTGATATGCATGTTACAGTAGTATGAATGGGTAAAAACAAAGAAAAGCTTAGATCACTTGTGAACATAAAACTTGAATGCTTGAAATTCAAAGATTTCCAGAAGTGGTCATTCTTCTGCAGAAAAAAATAACACATTCAACAGTTTACGTTGACAACAGGCTTCTTCATTGAATTGCCTAACCACTGACTTGACTTTTAGATTTTGCTACGTAGCATGATAGGTACAGGATAACGCAGGCTATTTTAATAGTATTTGTTGATGTTCACTTCCCCAAATACTCCCATGGTTTAAGAGTGTATATCGACGGATGAGGTCAGTTTATCGCCACCTTGTCGAGGGCACAATACAGGACATAGGAGATCAATGGACATAGTATCCATTTAGAAGACTCCTCTTAACCGAAGAAAAACATATTTGTTTTGTCGTTGCTATCGTTGCGGTTGGCCTTTAATATGTTTTTTAGGTTCATCTTAAAAGTTGTCTTTGGCTTCTTTTTGTTTGCTAGTTCACTTGTATGTGTTGGAATATATATTATAATATTGATAGTGTCAAATATGATCGTTGTAGTGGAAAATATAGTCGTTGTAGCATATTCAATAGCATATTCTTCACTATACGATCTATAAATAGAAAACTAATAGTAACAATTCTATTGACATGTTCTATACACATGTTCACTTCAATCCTCAATTCTGAGTTCAATCCCCAGCCACAAACCGAAGGGAGCCCGACCATTAAGGGGATGTTGTAATATATATTATAATATTGATAGTGTCAAATATGACCGTTGTAGTGAAGAATATAGCTGTTGTAACATATTCTTCACTATACGGTCTATAAATAGGAAACTAAGGTAACAATTCTATTGGCATGTTTTATACACATGTTCACTATCTATACCGTTTAACAGTATGTATGGGATAGCAACATATACCATTTGTGTGGAGTTTTAGGCGACCTGTTGAAATGGATTACTTATTAAGACACAAAAGATCTTTATGCAGTAGTTAACTTCTTTAATAAAGCTGATCATGTGGCCGCATCTCATATAGTGCTTTCATGGTTTTGTAGGATGGAGAAATGAGATCTTTGATGAGGAAGAACAAGCCTTGTAGCCTGGCTGTTGTGTAATTCTGCATTGAAGAGGCATTATTGTCCACGACCAGGTGATTATCCTCTCTTGATGTCCTGAGCAGAAGGAAAGAATATAGGGTACGCATTAATTCTCTGGCTAAGTTCCAAGACCATGGAGAATATAGGCGTTGCACAGAAATTATAATGCTCCGGCACCGAGAGGAAATGATCGTGAGAGGGACATGTGTTGGTGGAAATCGGCCAAAATAAGGATATACAACGATTTGAACACAAACTCAACCTGCATCATGCATTCATCAGAGATGAAACTTATATTGATAAAACTTCTTGAATGTGCTAATAATGAGCTATCATCTCACATCTTGAGAATCCTAGTTTCCGAGACAGAAACCTGAGGAATGCAAGCGGAAATACTTATAAATGGAATAGCTAAATAGTGGCGTTTTGGCTTAACCGAAATTAAGATGCATAGGTTTTGCAACACTGAAGTGTCTCTTCTTCCTGGCCTCAGACTACGGTCCGCAAGAGAGTGGGCGAGCTCATCTCAATTTTACCTTCTACCCATGTGATGATTGCTCAATAGTTCAATGGTTTTTGAGTGAAGTGTTATGTGTTCCGCACACTGTTGATGTGTATCTTTGGAGTAATTCAATAACTATTCGTTTTTGGCATTTGACATGCGATGCCTACTTGTTCTTGTACAGGTTTGATTGGTTACACTTCCCGCGTGGGCTCGCCTAATCATGAGAACAGTGGTCGATGTTACAAGTTTACTGATGCGTGCCTTAAACACAGGCGCACAAGAAATTCTGAACATGGATATAAATAACGAGCACAACTAGTGCTGAAGTACTGTTAACTGTTTAACAAGTAAGTTGAGGTGCTCGTTGTCTCACATGGAAATTTGGTTCTGATACATTCTATATGCTCATTCTTTCAGCTTGGAGTTACAGAAGATGAAAGGCTTGCAAGTTGTCCATACTATCCGTGGAGTTTGGCGTGGGCTTGTGCCATCGAAAGTTGTGGTACATACGTGGCTCGCCTTGCTTGGTAGGTTCTCTACCAGGAACTAACTTGCGAGGATCGGTGTAATTTCAATCCAGGATGATGTTTGTCCCTTTTGCAATGTGAACAATGAGGAAGTGAATCACTTGCTGATCTTTTGTGAACCAGTGTGGAAAATCTGGAGCGAATGCTTAATTTGGTGGGGAATCAAGTTTGTGATGCGTGGTACCTTGAGGGAGATGTTTGAGATATGGTCCGATATTCCTTGGAGGAAGGATAGAAGGAAAGTATGGATTTCATTGTTCTTTGCGATAATTTGGTGTAACGCAAATGCATAATCTTTGGGGGTAAGACGACCTGATGGAATGAGCTGACTGAGTTGATTTTGTTGCGTCTTTGGTGGCCGGACTTGCCCTTCGATGCCAACTCGTTCATGCACAACTCTAGTGTTGGCCGTATGATAGGCGTTCGCAGGTTGCGAATTTGAAGGTATGGTTGTTGATGTTTGTCCTATTTTCGCTGGGCTGGATGACGTTATTGGTTCACCTTGGAGATTGTTATATGCTGGGCGTAAGGTGTGACTTTCAACAAGCAGAGGCTGGGAACTCATGTTGGTGGTGGTTGTTGTTTTTGATGTATTTTGTTGCTGCTTTCGTGTATTGCTAGATTGGCATTCGAGTCCTGATTGAGTCAGATTCTGAGTCGGACATGTACTGGCTTCGGCCGTACTTTGTAGCTCTAATTATCAAAAAATAATAAAAAATGTTCATTTGTCATATGCCAACAATGAATTTATTTGTTCATGTACACCTTTTTTGTGTGCAGCGTGTTACTTTGTTACCATGATCTTTGTGCCTCGTGTTGGTAACTCCGACATCGTAGGTCGGTTCTCTTCGTGAAGAAAGATTGTATTATTGTGAAAGACTCGCAGGTTGAGCGAATCTTGTAAACTGACACGACGAAAACGAGGGAGCCTATGTCGATACATGAATCTTGTGTGCAGCCTTGCTTACGAGCGTTATTTGTCTACTTATATGATAAGTAAGAGTATTTGGATATATTATCATGTTGAACTTGTGATACAATTTATTAATGAACATGATATCCGAATATCTATGATAACCCGTTCTTCTTCTAACCGCACTTGAGATCATCGAAAAACAACATCTTTATAAAAACATAAGGATAAAATCTGTATATATATCTCGTAAGAATAACCTCCCGCACATTGAAATTGATGGGATTTGTGGGTACATTTTCTTTTCCTTTCTTATCCGAGTCTCTGAGATATAAGGTTAGAAGTTATCTCTATAATTGCCGTTGCTCTCTACTTCCCTTCGTCTCTGCTTGGCTTCGCTTCCCTTTCGGACGCTAGTTTTTAGTCTTTCTTACACTAAGCTGCTTTCTTACTTCTGATTATTTCAACTGTGATTGAATTGGCTTATTTTATAATGGTAGTGCACCATGCTTTATTTTATCTGCTACATGTGATTCAATTGGTTTTAATGAGTCAAATAGAACAAGTTTAGATAACATATGAGCACTGGATAAGTGAAAGATTCCCAGAAATGGACACGTTGTCCATGGAATACGAGTTACGTTCTACTCTTGCCTTATTATCAGGGCAGCTCATTAAATTGTCTAACAAACAACCCGCCAAAGAATTGAATGCCAATTTTTATATTGCTGAGTAATGTAGCTCGATGTATACTGACTTGTCTTTATACATCTGTTTTTTTCAAGTACCAAATATTCCACGCTGATGCAGTAATCAGTGGTGCAGAATATTGAGGCCTTGAGGGAGACATATGAACCTCACACAAGATGTGTGAATGACAAAGCTCATTACATAGTCTACTCCATTGACTATAAGCATATTACAAATGGTCACTTAACGTTCATTTTTCCACAGCAAATCTATGCACCAAGCCATTGAAAACGATTTGTATAAAATCAAAGAGTCGTCACCATTTTGTGACATCGATCATTTCATAATTATGTGTGATCGTCGATCATTTCCACATAAGATGATGTGTGATCGTCTCTTTCCAATCCATGTTTAGATTTCGCCAAGACAAGTCAGTTGAAGCATCGTGAGTGCTGTGGGACAAATATGTTACTACTCCCTCTGTTTCATAATCTCAACATTGATAAACTCAACTGTCTGGCAAATTCTGATTCGCATCAAAAGTTGTTCAATTAAACCATATTTGTGACCTCCATGTGTACGTCATACGTCTCACAAGGTTACAACCGTTCAACTGTGTGTATTCGTTGGACGAACTTCGATCCACATACGTAATAATCAAATAATATTTTTTTGTAAATCATTGGAGTAACAGTACTGATAAATTCATATTGTATATTTATATCGTGACAATTTACAGATTTTTTTATATTGATGATTGATAAAATGAAGTTTCTTCATATATACGAGATCGTTGTAACTTTTATGAGATGAATTTTTTTATTATGATGAATATAATATTTATTTTATAAAAATGAAAATAATATTTTCTTCAACCATCTAACATAAACTTAAGTCTTCACAATATATCGGTTGAAATTAACTTGAGGTAAAATAGAATGCTAGCAAGTAATTTCCTCGTATTCATTCAACAAATTTCAACCTTCCTGGTATTCGACAAAAAGAAAAAAAAAGTTTTCGTAATATTACCTTCGTTTTATGAAAATTATAACTATTTGATTCGATGTAATAATTTAGTGTATGTTGAATTAATAAAAAATGATAATTTTGTCGAGTGTTTAAAATAAAAAAAATATAAAAAAATAAGAAAAAAATAATGATGAGTGAGTTAATGTGATATAAAATAAGAATAATTTTTAATTTTTATATTAAAAATTGATAAATTTAAATGAGACTTATAATTTGAATCAAAACCGGGAGGGAGCATTTTGATAAAAATTGAAAATAAAAAAAATCTCAATAACCGTAAACAACGGTCAAGTTAAACCCAAAAAAAAACACCATACTCATCACACCACCACACGCCACTCCCCTCGCCGGCGCCGGAACCCTAGCTCCGCCGCACACCAGCAATGTCGCAGACCACCGCCCGCTCCAGATCTCAGCTCCTCGACTCGACCTGCTGTCTCCTCACTCTCCTGGTCCTCCTCTTCGCATCCATCCAGCTCTGCGGCGCCGCCACCGTCGTCGACGTCTACCGCCTCATCCAATACGACCTCGCCGGCGTCCCCTTCGGATCTCGATTTTCGAACCTCAACCACCACGCCGGGTCTTCGATTCATTCCAATGACTCCGATCTCTCGAGGACCGTGCTTATTTTCCCGATCCGCGACCTCGATCTTGATTTAATCAAAGGTTGCGGATGTAAAATATTTGGTTGCTCTCCGATTAGGCTTTAAAAAAAACAACCATGGTATTTAATTTGGAATATTAAGGGGGCTGTCTTCTAGTATATATAGGAAACGCTAGACTTTAATATGGATGAATTTGATCTTCATGGTTTATTCCTAGACTTAATCCTGTGATAAATATCATAACATACCGATAGAGATATTTAATTGTTGAATCATTATTGTGTTGATTGGATTTGATTGATTGAATTTGTGTGGAAGTGATGTGGTTTTTGGTGCAGATTATGTGGTGAAGAAGCGACAGCTGGGAGGGATGCTGTTTTTGCTACCACGGGTGTTCAGGTTTGGGAGGGAAGGGGGAAGTGGTGGGGATGAGGGTCAGAAGGATGGTGTGGCGAGGAGCAAGTTGTTGGATCTGGAACGGTTGCTTGTACATGCTAGTCTTTCGGTGAGTGAAGAAGCGGAATGCTGATTACTTGATGGATTATTTTTGTGGGTGCATTGCTGTGTTGATTGTGTTGTGTGATTGGTTGTGTTGTTGAAACTTGAATGTTGATGTAGCAGTCGGGATTGATTGGATGTTGGTTCGTAGATGTTGGATTCATTGACTCCGGAAACTGTGTTGGGCATATAGTTAGTTATGGGAGTAGGGTAATGTAGTTTACAACATTAAGATAACCTCAGTGAAATGTCAGTACAATAACCTTTGCCTTACATGAACTTAGGTTCAGTATGGTGCGTGGGAGGCACATGCCAAGCTGATTGAGTGGTTCAATCCCAAATGATGCAATGCGAGGTATAGGGCTAGCAGCAATTAAATGATAAAAGGGCAGGTTATTTGGGTTTTAATGGCTGAAATGTGACCAAGGGATCCTACGGTCAAGTGAAGTAATGTAAAATGTAATTGATATATTTTTAGCTTCTCGTACTTTTGCATATTATCTGCAAACTCGTTCACCAAGTTGTGTGTTTTCTTGCTTCAGTACCCTGTATACTTTGCTTTTGAGGATGAGAACGTTGAGGCTATTCTTGCAGAAGTTAAAAGAAGTGATGCTTCTGGCCAGCCTGCTACTGCAACAAATGGCGGGTTAGTATATTAATATTTTTCATTTGTCTCTTGTCCCAAAATAAAAATAAAAATAAAAATCATTTGTGTCATGCACATATCAATGATGGCAATCCTTGCCCCAACTCGCTGGGATGAATGACATTGTGAGAAGGCTTTAGTATTCTTCTCCTTGTTTCTCCAATTTCTTCGAGTTAGCTAATTTCGGTTATGCTTAAGGGTTTAGCAAGCAACACCCTTGTCATGGCATTGTGGGCCTAGGTTAGAGAGGGTCAGATGTAAGAAGTTTTGTCGAAAGTTGTTGAAATCCCATCAAGTGAGGTCGGTGAATCTTTTTTATCTATTTTGTGTTATCAACAGAGTTGGTTCTAGTTAGTTTCTCTTTGTTTATATCCTCTTTTTAATCCTCATGTCATGTTTTATTGAGTCTTCGTCTTGTCCTTTGCTTTGTTTCGTCTCCATACAGATTGTTTCACTTCTTCTGGCAGATGCCCCTTTCCGGCTTTGCATAATATTTCCTTTCACTCATTTGACCATTCCTCAACGTGGGTCATTGATAAAGTCATTGTCTTCCTAGCCATAGATGTCTATGCTATCACACCACTGTATTTATCTATATGTTCATGGTTGAAAATTTGAAGTAATTAATGTGTGTACTTTCTGTTTTTTTTTTTTTGTATGAATAAGTTAATGAGAGAGGCGAATTCATTGTCTCATCGTCTTCTGAACGTATGTATTGATGTAGGTACAAGCTTGTTGTCTCAACCACAGAACCTAAGAAAGTTGTAGCTCCTATCATCACAAATATTCAGGTTCCCTTTCCATTTTTTTTTTTGTTGCGGCAAAGAGATTGTAATAAGCTTTATTGATGGCCTTCTCAAGATAATTGGCTCATGCATAATGGTCTTCCCGACTTGAATTTTTTTCCCATTCTGTTTCACATCATTCATATATCCTCATGCTGGTGTTCATGTTCTTCTGGATTTTAACCCTTAGCATCGTCAAAATTTTCTGCATATTTCCTTTTCTGATCATTTGTCCTCACCTTGACATACTGACAAGTGACAAGACCAATACTGTCATTGTTCATCCCAAATTCTTCACTGTATACTTTAGCTGTCGAAGTTGAAGGCCTTTTTTGTGTGTCATTTGCACTCTCAACCCTTAGGTCCATAGTTTTAGGGTCTTCAGTATCTTCTTTTTCATTCACCCGAGCACGTAAATAATATGTTGACCTAACTGTCAATTGGGCTTGCCAACTTGGTATTTATAAGTGTGGCATAAAGGTTTGCTTTTCACTGCTTGCCTGGTCTCGCAAAGCTTTTATGCGGCAAGTCAAGTTGATCAATGCTATGATAAAATATTCGTATTGGCTCTGCAGAATTTTACAGATTGCTTATATTTTCGTGGTGGTTGTTGCTGACAGGGATGGTTGCTGGGACAGAAGGCAGATGAAGCTATTACTCAACTCCCTACAATAGCTATTGCCGCATCCTATGACACATTTGGTGCAGCACCAGTATGTTACTATCATAGTAATCATCATCATATTAAACTGGCTCATTTGATATTTTCTTTTTTGCATTAAGGATTGATTCCCTTTCTTTTTGAAGGCTTTATCGACGGGCAGTGATAGCAATGGGAGTGGTGTTGTGGCACTTCTTGAAATTGCTAGGTTGTTCTCCCTTCTTTATTCAAATCCTAAGACACGGGGGAAGTATAATTTACTTTTTGCGCTTACTTCGGGTGGACCTTATAACTACAACGGAACCCAAAAGGTACTTTTTTCCTTATAAGGAATAAGTTTCTGCCTTATGTCTCCCTGAAGTTGAGATCTTTTTCCTTTGCAAACATTATTACTTACTCATATAAATGTTCTGCAGTGGCTTCGAGGTTTAGATCAGCGTGTGCATGAGAGTATAGATTATGCTATCTGTTTGAATAGTATTGGTTCATGGGACAATGAACTGTGGATTCATGTGTCCAAACCTCCAGAAAATGCATTTGTGAAGCAAATTTTTGAGGTATGTAATTTTAGAAAATGATTCAGGCCTGTTGTGTTTAAACTGGCTGAATTAATGTGCCATCCTTATTTACTGTCATTTGCAATGTTTTGCAGGGTTTCTCAGATGCAGCGGGTGATCTGGGGTTCAAAGTTGACTTGAAACACAAGAAAATAAATATTTCAAATCCTCGAGTGAGTAGAATCTTTCTTTTTTTATTATTGAAATGAGCAACTGGTAGTGGACTATGATTAAATGAATTGTTCTGGTATCCTACTTATTGGAAATTGATCTCTGAAAGCTGTTAACTTTTGCCAGTCTTCCTGAATGTTCTCAGAACTTTTAGAAGTAAACTTTAAGCTCTTTGAACGCACAACAACTATGGTATTGTGATAAGAGTCTTTGATTTGTGTGATAACACTGACCTTTCAAATGGATGACAACTTATGTTGCACCTTCGGATTATCTGTACGAGATTAAAAGTGTTCGAAATCAGTCTTTCGCCTTTAGACATCCAGTAGTCTCTTATTATTATGCCATGGTCGCTCATGGTGTCATATACTATCATGTAAAAGTGTACACTATGTTGGCATGTATGGTGAATGCGTCTACCTTGAACTTCTGATGATGCAATCGCCCATCTCATTCTTACAAATAGCAATTAATGCTCTGATGATCGTACCATGATCCCTTCAAGGGTTTTTTATTTGTTTATGGTGATTAAGCTGTTAATATGCTGTAGGTAGCTTGGGAGCACGAACAGTTTTCAAGGCTTAGAATTACTGCACTTACCCTTTCTGAACTTTCTGCTGCTCCTCTATTTTTGGAGAACTTTGGAGCTCTATCTGATAGCAGGTAATTTAATGAGGATTGTTCGCTGCTGTCTCTTTTCATATCATCTTGGAAAGTTTATGATTTGTCGTGTATCGTCAAGGCACACTGGATTAATGAAATAATGACCAAACAGGATAGACTTCCAAGTGACTCAAGTCTATCAAATTTTCTCCTTTCCTGGTCTGCGTATTTGATAACAGTTCATTCCACAGGCATTTTGTTCAGGACTCTGCTATCACCAAGAGTGTCAAGCTGGTCGCTGAGAGTCTTGCGGTAAATCTTTACATTCCCCATGAAAAAATAATTTCCTTTCTAGCTAGCTTTCAGGTACTAAATACTTGAAGGAAGATGACTAGAAATGGCAACACTGTTTTGGGCTGTGTTATATATCTCTAATATAGTTCTGGAGTCTTGGATAAAATGTTGTCAGAAAAATTGGGTAGTTGAAAGTCTGAAACATGTGCGTGAGTTATTCATAGAAATTATATACAAGTAAAACCTGAAGTACCAAAATAATAAAAAAATATTGGGGGAAAAAAGTGTGCATCACAATTTTTCCTGCAAATGCAGAACCAATAATTCTATAATAGCAGCTAAATCCTTCCCAGAATCTTTGTTTCCAAATTCCATCCCTTTAAATCCAATTGGCGGGATTAGAACAATATGCCTACATCAGTTTCAAACTTGGAATAATTTGTTTAACATATAGCACAGAGTGTGAAGCATTCTTGGAATAATTTGTTTAACATATAGCACAGAGTGTGAAGCATTTTTTTTTCTTTTTAACTTTATGACGATTGATAATCTTGGGGTGAAAGATTAAGATGTAGCGTTGGTAGAATTTGTTGCAATATGAACTTGTGTGATTCTGCTTAGTAACTTGTTGCAGCAAAAAATTAGACTGTGCATGCAACATGTTTTTTGCCTTAGATTGGTAGTGTTGATGTTTTATTTGACTTGGATTTGGGTAGGATGAGAGTGTTGAATATGTAACTTTTAAATTTGGAAAAGAAACGTGTCAAAATAATTTCGTCGTATTGGTCTATAATCTATTAGGTTGGTTGTTGCTCTTTCTTTCATATTCTTTTACAGTCTCTTACATCACCCTTTTCTACTGGATCTACTGCAACTTTGTGTGGTTTTGATATTTTCTAATCTTAATACTCTCTGTAATCTTCTTTACAGAAGCATATTTATGGGCACCAGGGAAAGAATATTCAATTTTTTGCCGAAAACAGTAGTGTAGCTATCAATCCTTCATACATATCGTCTTGGCTAGATCTTTTGTCACGAATTTCTCGGGTTGCGCCCTTTCTTCCCAAGGGTGATCCGTTCATCAATGCTCTCAAAAGGGTGAGTTTTGGACTTACTAGTGAAATTTCAACCATTTCTTTTACCGTATCTTTTATCTTAACTATTAAAATATTTACTGGTGATGCGTCCTCGTGTGGATAGTGTCTACAATCACCGAGTTCATATGATGATGATGAGGCTGTTGTGACAAAATTAAACAGTGCCTTGTGAGTCAATGAGGGGTCTGAGCAGAGAACCCCGTGAGGGGATTTGGCTAGGTTTCGGATTTTGTTTTGGGTTCTGGCCAAGAAGAAATAGCAATTTTTCACTTTTTTGGTGCTTCAACTGTCATTGTTAGTGAGTAATTGATGGCGAACATGGTGACCATAAACACTGTGCTGTTGCCTAGCCTTTGGCTGCACGTGGAATTGCAGATCATGATTCCTGTTAAGCTTAGTCCTGTGGTCTTGCAGGCATGATACATGCTTGTTCTCGATACAGACTGCTTGGTTGAATGGGCTGATTGCGTGTTTCCTGTTCACTGGCAGGAGCTAGAAGAACATGTGGTTGAAGTAAGTGCACAACATGAAACTCTTGATGGAATTTTCACGTTCTATGATTCCACGAAGGCTATACTAACAATATACCAGGTACTAATCCACTAAATGAGCTTCTGGATATGTGATATATCATTACCTTCTCTCATTTCCATATTATAGGACAAAATGAGGTTTTTTGTGTCTATTCACGGGCAATCGTGACCTAACCTTGGTCCCTCCGTGGGAATGCCACTTTCGAGGCTCCTATTTTCTTGGATGCATGATTTAGAGTGCTCATGTTGTTACCTTCCTGCACAAATCCCAACACATTGTGTAGTTGAGTTACATGCCTCGGAAAGTTGGTTGTCCTTTGCTGATGTTAGTGATTGTTAGTCTATACATTCTGATTGCCGTCTCACACTGGAATTACTTTTAGTTCAGTAATTCACTGATCTGATTGCCATTTCACACTGGAATTACTTTGCAATACTATAATTCACTGATGATCGGCAACCGCCACTCATCTTTTCTATTCCTTCCACAGCTCGACTTGTTCTTGTACTACTAGGCTACTAGCTACGAAACTTAGAAGAAGTATTTTCTTGAGATTAATCGATTACATGGCCGGTAATAATGCTATTGGCTTTTGATCATTCCGTTTGTTGATGGTGCAACTCGGGTTTTAATGTTCTTAATGTGTCGTTGCAGGTAGCTAGTGTAACATTTGACTTGCTGTTGCTTCTGTTACTGGGTTCATATCTGATTGTGCTCTTCAGTTTTCTTGTGATCACAACTAGGGTAAGACATTACTCATCTTACCTGTTTTTTGGACACTTGAAACAGATAACGATTGTGGTTTTGAACATCTTCTGCCAGGGTCTTGATGATCTCATCAGTCTTTTTCGACGACCACCCTCCAGGAAAGTAAAGACAGCTTAACATAGATGCAAGTTTTCAAGCTTGTTCGTTGCTCCGAGTTACAAACATTGGTGATCGTGAAGAAAGCGTGGTAACTAGATTGGTGATTTTTCGGTCTTTAGATGAAGAGAACTGCGTTTTTTATCTGAGTGATATCTACGTTGTAGTAACTGCAATTCTGCAACTGCACTTTAGGGGTGCTAAATTAATTCATTTTTGTATAAGTTTGTCATGTATCATAGCCAACACAGAGTTGATAACATGCACGGAAAATGTTGGGAATAAGCTCCATTGGTGATTGCGTTTGGAACTTCATTTGAGCGTGTCAAAGGAAGCTCTAAAGAGGCACATTACTGCTCTATTGGCCATGCCTGATTGGAACCAAACTACTTTCACAACTTTCCGAGCAAAACTACTTTGGATCCCATGAAGTTGACCAGAATCGGGAGTCGATCAACAGTTTCCCGGGGCAAGAATGCCAGGGGATGTGGGTATTTTTATGCAATTATCATGCCACAGTCAAGTATCTGATTACCACTAGGAAAACATTGTACTGGGATAATGCAAAGGGCATCGAATTGCTAGTATAAAAGCAGCTACAGATCAGTGGTCATTCAGTGAAGTCCAAGGTCATTTCACGACACACTGCTATACAAGTGTGCTGGAAATCAAAAGACAAAAATAGCAGGTGAACTTAAGATGGATCAGGAGCGATGAGCATTCGACACTGCTTGGTATATCATGTCAATAAATCGATCATCCTGTCAATCATCAAAAGAAAACACAACCGTCAGGACTATCTGCGGGCAGCGAGATTAGTTAACTCTGAGCCTTTTTCAAGGGCCTAAAACAACTCTGGCTTGTACACCAGAGCTGGTAGCTCCTTCCACATAATAATACAGACAGCAGGACCATGATCAATTACCTACATGGCTGCATAACTGAACATGGTGTAGACAGTTAATACGGATTTCAGTTGCTAACCTAAACTAACCAATATTCACGTCGTGAGCCGAAGCAAACAAAGAAACGGAGACAGATCACGAAAATTGAGAACCACAAAAATAACTATAGCGCAAAGAAATATTTGAGGGAGAGAAATACCATGTCACCCAGGGATCTCATAGAATGTTCTGTGACCAGCTGGCGTCTATGTGGCAACCTATACCATTCAGCAACTGATTTTTTCTCATTTTCTTAACTATCTAATAATGGGATAGAAGCTTGGTTTAGGAAGTTGTGGCTTTTTCAATGTAAGCCTAGGTGCTTCCTAAAGAAATTTTGAGATGGCCCGACACCTAACCGGATCAAGGCAGCTGTCTAGATCTTTTACAAAACACCGAATTTTTCAAGTCGTGTAGTTCATGTGAAACTGTCTGAAAAGAGAGAAACTAACTAGGAGACCATAAGCTGGACATGACAATTTACCTGAACCAGCAGCAGAAGTGCATCCTTGACCTTGTCTCTACTGATTGCAGGCCCATAGTTTGCAGGAGTAACGACCGGAGTTAAAGATGGAGGAGGATTCGGTGGAGGGAAAAAGGATCCGTAATCTGTAGCAGGAGCTGCCACCAGAGTTAGAGACGGAGATGGGTTGGGTGGAGGCAAAGGTTGAAGTACTGTACTTCCATATGGGTGTTGGACATTCACTGGAGGTTGGAGGGGCGGAGCAGTAGGAAAAAATGAAGAGGCAGGTGCTGCTACCACTGGGGTAGATGATTGCGATGGATTGAAAAACACCAACGGTTTCACAAGATTTGTTGTTTGGTAGCTTGGTTGAGAAGAATCAGGGAGAGGCAGTGGATAAGTGGATGAGACAGGTGGTTGTGGTGGTACTCGAGGGCTTGGGTGTAAGGTGGGTGTGTTAACCGGCTGGTTAGGAGGAGCGGAAGATGCTGTTGTGGAGCCCTGGTAGAGCTGCCTCAGAATCGAAGTATCTGGAGGACTTGCAGGATTTGAGATAGTCAACGAAGACTGCAAAATTTAGGTAAAGATAAGCAGTTATACTAGTGAAATAACAAACTGAAACTACAGCAAAAAAGAACTTTAGCGTGCATATTATAATATGGAAGAGTGGTGCATGAGCAATTAATATAATTCCTGTTAGATAGAAAGAAGAAACGAGATAAGAACATCGGGAGCAGAAAGGTTCAACAGAAGCTAACGGCTTTATGCAACCAAATAAACATCAGGCTTTAACCTATTCATTAAATGCTCCCCCACGCTCATTACGGTTGTCTTGATCACGGGCTTGGTACTTGGAAGGAAAGAACATGCTCATCATTAATCAAGCATATTAATCATCATATAGGTTCTACCAAATGATTCCTCGTTCCTCATTATTTCAAGAAACATTCTGAGAAAACAATGCTAGAATTAAATCATTTGTGCGAAGAGGAAAGGAGAAAAAAAAAGTCAAACAAGGAAAGCAGTATGATGCGAGCATAAACGCAAACCAAGGGGAGGTAAAATGATGCAACAGGACCTCTGATTACATCATCCCAAATACAAAGAGCTATGTTGCAATTGTGAATATCAGACAAAGACCACAGAGAACACTTTTGTCAGAATAGAAGGGCTTGTTAGAATGATCACTTACGCTGAAGAAATTGACAAAGGCAGGATCATAGGGCATATCATTCACATTTGAGGAAGCCGATGAAGTAGGCTCCAGAGGACCATCCATTACAGCCATAGTTGGAACTGCTTCTAATTCCTCAAACTCACTGCAGTGAAAAAATAACAATCAAACAAAATGTGTGACCTTACACAAGTTCCGTGGATGCATGCATACGAACTGTCGAGACACAAGGAAACTCACTGACGAAATTTTACTAGCTCAGGACACATGGACCCTAACATAGACCAGAACATCTGTGATAGAATCACACCGATCCAACAACCTAAACCACACAGCCAACCTTTTTTGACTCCTCAGATGATAAACAAACTCTACATCAAGCCACAAAGCTTCCACTACTAAATCAGCATTGCACCCTAATAAATAAAGTAGCCACCTCCTTAAACCCACCAGTAGATTGTCACTTCTCCTTAAGCTAACAGGCAGCAGCTATGAAATCTAACCAGTCACAATACATCCCATATTAAAATTTTGCAAGTAAAAAAAGTGCCCACGTGCATTTCCACAGGACTACTGTTTTTCCCTTCTGAGAGAAAAAAAAGATAAAAAATATTCTTGCAACGGAAGAAAAAGCATATTGGTCCCTTTGCCACACCCTACATGCAAAATATGTAGCTTGTAAGATGAAGCATAAATGTAGAATTCTATGTTCCACTTCGAACAATTGATACTAACCTTTTTGAGGACGGTATCTTTGTTTTTGTCGGCACTTTGGAATAGGCATTTAAAATCCTGTATCAAGGGATGAAAACAATAGTTTATAAAGCATGAAAACAAATTTATTCGGTAACATAATGCCCAATGATAATAACCAAACAAAAGAGGCATGATCCCAAAATGACGGAGTATACCTACTAAGGAGATTTGCTACCTCTTCACAGTCACGTGCATTGTAGAACCAGATGCCATTTATTTCTTGGGCAGCATTGCGATATAACAAATATGGTACCTGGACTTCGTACTCAAAATCTCCCAGTAGATCCTCGACCAAATTGTCTACGTATCAGACAACATCAATGCTTCAGCTTTTCAGTGATGGTGCAGGATCTATGCTTAGTAAGAAGCAGATGATCAAATTTCAATAGAAGGACTAAGCTTCTATGTTTTAATCCGCTTCAACAAAACATTAAACTAGTATATAATACATGCTCCATAAGTTGTGAACGTGGGAGAGATTTTGTAGTAATGAGCAGGTTTTTGCAAATGATTTTCTTGCTCTGGCTTCTCCATAAATCCACTTCTTTTTCGTAAAACAACTATATTGTTCTCTGCACACCTCTTGGGTTTAACATAAATCACAAACACATGAGAACACATATGAATCACTAATATCCTCATATCAATTCAACCAAATCACATTTTATAGCCAGCCTAGCTCATCAAGCTATTTCTAGTCACTTGCATGCTAAAAATACCAAGTGATCATCACGGAAGGGATTCGACTAATTTGGAATGTCACCAACAACTACATTTCTCAGCTGTATTGGAGAGAATTATAAACTTACAATACCACACTGAAGCAGTAAACCCAAATCACCAACCAAACACAACACACTAAACCTCATTCAACAAATCACCCACACAAACAGATTCAACCAACTCCGAATCCCGATTATCACACGTCAACAAATAACACAAACCCCCAAATATGACAAACTCACCAGTACTCAGCCGATTCATCACGATAAACTGAAACCGAGGCTGCGAATTCCTAACAAACACAACACAAGAAATCACAATCACAATCAATCACCAAAACCCTAACACACTAAATCATCACTTCGAACCAATTCAATAATCCAGCAACCTTTTGACAACGAAGAGCGATCCTTCGACGTCCTTGCGACTCCACTGAGAGAAATCACCATCGAATCCATAGAATGCGACGTGAGGAGCTGTGATGAGGATGTCGTCGACGAAGGGATCGATTCGTTGAAGAACCGTGAGATTGAGTATCTTTGTGGTGCTTTGATCGATGTGTGGCTGCACCTTTCCTCGATGCCCCATTTCGATTTCTAGGGTTTCGATGGTGTTGAAAATTAGGGTTCCGTTGAGAATATTTGGGAATGAGCAATCGTTCTTCGTGTTTTCGTCTTCTTGTGCTGCAAGAAAATTTGTAAGAAATCCCGTTGCTAAAACATTATTATATGGTGATTAAACCACATGATGACCACAATGATACTGAGCTCAACCCTCTAACTTGAAATCTGAACGGAAGTTACATACATGACTCTTGTGCAAAATAAAGTTTACGTGCGACGATAGACTTTATGTCTGTTGGTCAAATGTCAAGGAACAATCACGTTTTCAGAGGAAAGTGTATGTGCTGTAACCAGTTGACATTATTTATTTTTCACCCAATTTTAATGATTTAAAAATAAAAAAAATCAAAATTAAATTGAAAAAATATTCTAAATAGGATTTTTATTATATAAGGTCTATTTATGAGTTTATCAGGATATAAAGAAATTAAAAGGAAGGCAAAAGAAGAGGAGGGGAGGGATATGACATTAATACGGATATTGTTTGTGAGTTGAAAAAAAAAATACATAATTTAATTTTATATTTATGAAAATTATAAATTATAAATATTTTATATTTTATTTATTTTGATAATTATAATATTTTCAATCGAATTCCTTCGAAACCGTTCATTTTTAAGAAAATTATTTTTAAAAAAAAATCAACTTGATTGTCTCTTTCAATCTCTCAATTAAAAACTTATAAACATCATATTTATTAAAGGGATATTATGATATCCTCATTAATCCTTCATTCTCTCATTTCGATCTCACAAAGAGACCCCGTAAGTCTCTCCTCCTATTTTCGTGGGTGAAAAAAGGATCGTAATAGTCAACTTGACAACCGTTGCAGCACCTCTTACCTTCCCTTATTTTCATCTCGTATATTTATCCAGTCTATTTCATTATTATTGTAACATATTTTCTCCGTCTCATTCAAATTGTAACGATTTTATCCGATACGATAATTCATGTGTGTGTTGAATTAAGAAAAAAAAAATAATGATTATTAGTTGATGCGATATAAAATAAGAATGTTTTGATTTTTTTTATGTGAAAAAAAATATTAAATATTATAATTTGAATATGACGAATTGAGTATTTATTTTCATTGTTGTCTGTGCAAAGTTTAACCCATGTCGCAGAACTATCAAACATAAATCAATTATCAATTTCTCAATAAAAGATTAATGATTGTTTAAATTATATTTATAAACCGCATGAATATTACAAAATGATATCATTATTTGATATGCTAATAATATTTTATATATATATATATGAAAAATACATAAACATTGTAACAATTGTTGGATGTAAAAATTATTGGATGAAGACGAATACAATAGACTCAGCCCGATCTCCTCCATCTCCTGAACCAGACACCATAGAAAAGAATCTCGATACTAGTACACAAAAAGAAAAGACGTACTGCTAAAAACATCAATGATAACGTTTTGTTTTATTAGATGATGATTATGGATTCCATCGACAGCATAATGATAAAATCTAAACTTCGGTTACAAACGCCATTAAATCCTAGGAGTCAAGGTTTCAATCAATCACTCATTCAGTGGCCTTCCCTTTTCGCCTGCTGCTGCTTCCAGTCTCCAGCAGGTAGCAAACCATGGAGTCTACATCATCCCCAAAGATACTGTACGCCTCGATTGCCTGCATGTAACTGAATCCCATCGACAGCAAAAGCTCCACGCTGCTGCTTAGAACCGATCCAGAGAAAGCATCATACTTCTGCGTGTTGCTCCCGGACGGTCCTGATCCAATGATTTCAAAGACCAACAAGATCAGGCACTAGCAAATTTAAGGCAAAAAAGAATATACGAGACCGGTCTACATTATAAACTAGGTAAGCTCATGCATATGCTGATGTTACCATTATATACTAGGCAATCAATAGAACTGAAAAGTTTACACACAAATAAGTTCTGTGACAGAACGGAGAGGGTGCTTCCCAAGCAGCTAACTAGTCTTTCTACACGGACATGATCAAATGATATACAAGCTTCATGGTATCTCATGTAGAAAGCCACATGCTAAGATAAACCCGTGTTCTCCTTTAAATGGAGGAGTTCAGAAATAAAAACATGAAAAATTGGAACTCTGAGGGGGGCAACACACTGAAACAGGAACTGCACATGCAGTTTAGCCTTTAGCAGCGTACTGTTAAGTGGAACATGCATTCTCATGCACTTCCATTCTCATTCTCAGTTTACCAGTGCAAGATGAAAGAGAGCAATGTTTCGTTTCCATCTTAAACAGAACATCTGCGGACGCATGAAATAGCAGCAAAGAAGCAGAAAACTCATCCTCGGTGTAAACGGGTAAAAGGAAGTTCGGAATGGTTCATAGGTGCCTGTTTAACTTTAATTAGCCTTTTCGAGGATAAAACAAACAGATCTTCATTCTAATGAAACTTAGCCAACAACCTCCTATACCCCTAGGGAAACATAGAGGAGTGCAAATACAAGAGAAGATCCTCCCACTAAGAGGATTCAGATTTCATCAAAAATCCTCAAATCAAATGGAGGCTCTTAGCACATCATTGGGTCAAAGAAACAACTTCCATTTAGTAAGACTTTTAAAAGAACAAAGGGAGGATACTTACTGGCTCCCGAGGAAGATGGTTCAGCACTAGATGTGGATGAATCTCTCTGGACAAGCTGCAAGTTGAATTTGTTTCCAGCAAGATACTCAGTTCGAGAGGCTTCCATCACCATGCGCTCAATCTCTTTCTCCGTGAGCTCCACATCGGAAAAAAATCGGCCCTCTGCTAGAAGAGCCTGCACACAGAAGCACCAGAAAGTTAAAATACAGCCATGAGGGTCAGGATAGAAAGGAGATATAAAGGTGCAAGAACAATCCAAGCACTTGCATTGTCTATCTGTTGGTCCTGCTGAGCTTTGATTGCTGCCTTAACTTGATCCTTGTCGACATTTCTCTGCAGACCACGAAAAATGCCAGAAACGATTTGAATCATGGAAGATGACTTCAGTAAACTGACCAAAAGGATCATAGGTTTTTTTGTTTTTAACAAGGGTGTAGAGGGCAGGACATTCTTAGGTGCCCTATACAGAATTATGTTACCACAAGTATTATGAATAGGATTAACCCTCATTTACCCTCATGAAATGGTAAAGGAACCTAAATAAAGAGAAGAATAATAATAATAAATACAAATCTAATTACAAGATTACTGATCAATTTACCCCATGAAGAGAACTGAATCCAAGGCCAGCACCAATGGTCAACCGACGAGGATCAACAAGTGAATTGTAATGATTTCCATGATGATAACTCAGGCGTATTGGAGGAGAATCAGTGCTGTAGCTTCCATGGAATATGTTTATTGGTTCTGTATAAATAGTTTGCATTAGGATAATCAAGGCTATGAAGCAATATCACTCTCAAATCTCAATTCGAGAAAACTCAAGTACTACCTGTGCTGTAGGAATAAATGTGGATGGGTCGATTATACATCTCCGAAAGAGCTTGAATCTCCACATTATTGCCATAAACCTGCCATTACAATAAGTGAAAATCAAAGCAACACGGCAACACCATCGAATTCATGGTGACAGAACTCTTGTACTATAAACATTCTAGGAGAATAGTAAAAATCATCTCCATCCAAAGACCAAAGCAAACAGCAACCAAACATATCAAAATAACAAAGTGGCCGCCCTAGAAGACACAAAATATACATAGAAGAAGGGAATCAAACAACCCATGGTTATCAGAAAAGCTCTGCAGCACTATAGCGCAACGCTTGATGAGGCACACATGTTCAGACATATCCTTAAGAACCACAATCCAAGACGCCGGCGACCGGGGAAGGGACCAGTTACGTTGGCTTATTCACTTAGATTCCCACCCATAGGCCAAATACGGACTTATTTACTGTACCCTTGCTTGACATAGGTTCAATAAAAAATCTTAAATAAATATTAGCTTTCATACCTTATCCCTTCTTTTCCTCTTGCAGTAAGACGTGAAACCTTCTGTCACGAATTGAGAAAAGTGATCTCTTTCTCGCTCCTGGATAGTAGAAAGACGACACGTATATGAATATATGAAAAAGGTCAGTGGATATTATCCTGTTAGTACAACAAAATTTCAATAGTATAAGTATTGCTTGCTTTTCCAGCCAAAAAAGCAGTACGCAGAACTTACCTTCAATGTAAATGCCATATTATCAACCATATTATATGTAACTATTAGAGTTGGATCAAGAACAAAAGTTTATCATAGAGATGAGACATAATTTGGCCTACCATATAATCAAAGCACATTTGCCTGGTTAAGTCATATGCCTCAGAATCACCATATACTTGATCTGCAACTGCTCGAAATAAGCAGTTGCCATCCGCTAGCATTCTTCTAACCTCAAAACCTTTTGCTCTTCTTATATCGATTTCGAACTGCCTCTCTCTCTCCTGGAATAAGAATTATCGGTAGTTTAGTCAGATAGCAAAAAACACCATAAAGAAAAAAAAGGGAAGAGGAACAACCGATCAGAGTATCCACTCAGGTCAATAACTATGCACCAAACAGTGCTTTCAAGTCACAGTAGACTTTTAACCTAATAAAAGAACAGAATCCTGCATTTGAGAGATATAATGACAGTTTTACCCGCATGCGGATCCTAAAATACTCTGCTTGTGCTGGATAAAAGATGGAACCAACAAATAAATGCCCAATCCACACATATGGCATATACTAGCCAACCGAAAGCTCATAGCATTCAAGATTCAGAGCGCAAATAAATATCAACCATGTTGATTCAAGTCGCTAGAATATCTCAATGTTTGAGCACACAGAAGCTTTAAATTGGCTAGAGCAAGTTCTGAAATTGATAGATCGAATGACAGAACATATCTGTGAAATCCTCCAATGATAAAAAGCTAAGCAGTTTCTCTCTTAGTAGCTCAAGTCAAGGGTAGCTAATCTTTATGAAAGCATTTTTTTTTTCCAGGGAAAAAATATATAGAATTTTGTTACAAAGAAATAACTGAAGCTCCTCGAGCAGCAGATGCTTTGAATGCTCCAACTGTATATCGATGATGAAATCAAAGTAACATTGAAGTTGATTAAAGATGAAAAGGCTGTAATCCAGACAAATACAGGTCACCATTCTACATAGGGGTACTACCCAGTATCATTTCACTGATCATACCCTTGAATAAGTCAGTAAACGATACTTCAGTCCATCAATATATTGAAGCAAAAATCAAAACAATTCAGATTGAACCTGCGCAAGAACTATCATCTTTATTGCCTATTGCTTTCTTGCAATAGACCCCTGCCTGAAGAGATCAAAAGAAAAAATATACACGTGCCCCTACCAAACTATCGGAGTTCAATTTTGTATATAAGAAAGATCTTGCCATCTGCAAACATACAAGTAGTTAAACTACGGCGACTTACCATGTCTTCATAAGAGGACACAAAACATGTGTTCTGCTCATCTGCACTATTATAGCCCTCACTTTCACAGTGAGACCTTGGTGAAGATGGTCTTGAGCCGGAGGGTGAAGTACGAGCAGGAACAGGACGGGCAACACCTCGTCTGGAAGGTCCAGTCCGCACACTCGATGCAGTTGTTGGTAATCTCCTTGTATTGACAGAGTTCGCTGAAGAAGGTTTGGGCGGTGGAACAGGAGGTGGGGGTGGTTGGGCACTATCGGCATCATTTTGTGAGCTACCAACACTCCAACCCTGATTATCATACACATTGCCCTCTCCTATCAACAAGCCACCAAGTCCTCTAACCAAATCAGCTTGACCATCATTACTAACTCTCTCAACATCAGCAATCTCATCAATTACATTCTCATTCAGAGGCAGCCCAAGACATGCAGTAGAAACATGATCACTATTTGGTATCCTGTCATCAAAGCACATGCCATGCTGCACAGATTCGACCACAGCAACCTGTTCTTGCACCACTGGCCCAGCATCCTCGTCCCTTGAACTAGATTGTGTACTTGTAGTACTATTAACTGGCACATGAGGTGCCGCCGAAGAAGAACCGGTGACTGAAGTTCGACTCTGGTTGGAAGATGAGCTCCCAGATCCACGTTGAACAAAAATTCTTGTCATATTCCTCTTATTGGAAAATCAAGTCCAACGAAATAAGGATCCAGCCTTTCACTCCGAACTATACCAACACGAAGTCAGAGCTCGAAGATGATAAACAGATGTTTATCACGAGTTCTGACCTTGGGAGCAGTACTCACTCCAATGACAGTGCTGAAGGCTTGAATCCAGCTGGGCTTCTTTGCCGTCTGCTCGTCAATACTCAGACTCTGCATTCCCCTAACAATTCTCATGAGACCTAACCCAGACCTCAAGATTTTATTTTCTTTAATCAAATAAAAGAACCAAGTAATCTGCAATCAAGGAAAAAACCATATACTCCCCAATGAACGAACAATCAAGCATCCAAATTAACCAGTATCTTAATAAATTCAAAACACACCCTTTTTGTCAGTCATCAAATTACTCTTTTATCAACAAATCTCGCACAGAAATCAAGCAAAAAGAGGGTATCCCACTGACCCAGTGGAAGAAAAATGATGAGCTTTATCCTTTTATTCAAAATATGCAATTGGATTTGACTGTCGATATCATTTATTTTTTTTAAATTCTGATTTCATAACCCAAAAAAAAACCCTATATTTTCATTCCCACGAGTACGAAACCCATCAAACCCCAACCCATTCAAGTATATATTCCTACAACAAATGCCAAACACACTTTATCCGAAGTTTCTCGAAATTCCCTTGTCGACTAACCAAGCAGCTTCACTTGAGAACTAAACGGAGAATTCCACGAAGTAGTAAAACCAATCAGTTCTACCATTTTTGTCTCTGACTTCTTTCGACCCACATCCCCAAGAACCCTAATATTATCATTGGAACCAAACCCATCGAACCGCCAAGTCAACCCGAACATCGACTCAATCATCAAATGTCGAACCCCGCCATCAGGCAATCAACAGAAAGAGTAAGACTCATATAGTGACTCTGATCATCATATCTTTCTCCCATTTTTTCAGACCAAATCCCCCCAAAACCCTAGATTCTCCTACCAAATGGATCCGACCCCAAATTCTATCTACATCGAAGACGATTCAAAGAGACCACGATCAACTGAAGTAAAATCAAAGACACAACAACAACAACAACCCAGTATCCCGTCGTCACAGACAGGATACAAGGACGGGATATACGCCGTCTCAGACACACAACTAAGAAGAATGAAATCGAGAGGACTGACCGCGTCGTCGTGGAAGCAAGAGATGTGAATTGAGATCGAGGAGGGGGGGCTAGCTAGGGTTTCTGAAAGTCGTCGAATTTGCGTGGACGAGATGAGAGGAAATGAAAAGGGGGTTGGTAAATGGCGATGATGGTCGGGCCAAT